>PVKZ01009089.1:0-12527 GCA_004027375.1 Macroglossus sobrinus
GCATTTGTTGATACTGCGCTCCATGCTTTTCGTCGCGATTGCAGATGGGGTCTCGTTCCCATTATAACTTCTGGCTGATCGATTAAAATGATACGTACAGAACATATATTAAGCCATGTCACGAGATTTCTCTGTTTGTAACAGTTTTTCATTAGATCCATTTGAATTTATGGGTAAATAGCCATATTGTTAACAAATAATGACACATTTTTTACTTTCTTCCCAATTTTTAGGCCTCATTCCTTTCTCGTGCCTGATTGCATTGGCCGATACCTCTGAAATGAAGCTAAATAATAGCGACGATAAATGATCTCCTCGTTTTGTTCCTGACTTTATAATATAAATGCCTTTTATGTTTCTCCATGAAACATCATGCTTTATGGTCAAGACATACATGCTTTTTATCATGTCTAACAAGTATATATTTAGTCCTATTTTATCAAGATTTTTATCAGAAATGAAATGTTAAATTTCATTGTTTCCTATGTATCATCTGTGAAGATGCCATATTTAAAATTTTTTCATCCACTGGTACATTAATAGATTCGCTAATATTGAACTATTCTTGTGTTACTGGGATAAATCTCAGTTGAATTAATAATTCTTCTAATAAATTCTCAGAATTTATAATTCTTCTAATGTGCTACTATTTGATAATATTTTTATCCGGGTTTTTTTTTAACATTATTCATAAATAAAATCCTCCTGTATTTTTTTGTGCTTTACTTGGTCAGTTTGGCATTCGCTTCTGTCTGCTAAAGACCCCTTGTATCCTCACTTGTGGTGATTCCATTAAATTTGGCTCATATCAGGGTCCCCAAAAAAGATTCTTTTGAAAGAAAGGAATTCCCAGCTCTCACTGCTGATTTAAATTAATTTTGTTACAATGTGACTTAAAGGTGTATCGATGTGAAACTATGTATAAACGTCTTGTGCTTGTAGCTTTTATACCATAAACCCTCGAGTCTGTGCTCTCCAAAGTCCTCGCAGGCCCGATTAATCCGTCTCATCCAAACTGTTATGAATTTTATCAGGAATTGACAGAAATACTTTACAAATTTAGTAAGCTCGGCAAATTGGTCAGTCATGATTTGCTCACATAGGAAACAGCCCATGGACTCTCAGCAGACCGGGGTGGGGCGAATCGGCCGCCGGGCACGAGCGGGGACTTGGCCTCCAGGACCGGGTGCCCCAAGTGCTCAGCACATGTTGTCATGGTCACCCCGCCGCGCCCCTCCCCCACGCCGTCCTCCGTCCTCTCCGCGTAAACCTCACTCAGGACCGCCTTCTGTCCTCATCCCCTGGGACGCTGCTGTCACCCAAAAGCAAGCAGAGCCTGAAAATGCCTCCGGCACTAGGCGGTCCCCGGGGGGGCCGGGCCACGCACCCGCCAGCCTTCGACGTACCGCCTCCGATGGGTCCCCACGACACGAACCTCGCCGCAGAGCGCTGCAGGCCGAGGCCGCTGAGCACACAGCCTCCCCGGGCGACATTCGGGGTCCCCCCCATGAATGTCAGCAGCTCCCGGCACCGCCCCCTTCCGGGCTGGGGTGCCGATCACTCTCAGAGCTGCCTGGCTTGCTTTACACGCAAGGGGACAACCGAGGGTCCCCGGACTCGGGGGCGACGCCGGCCGCTGAGGACCCGCACCAGCCGGAGCCGAGCTCTTCCCCCGCTGAGAAGTCGCGAGGCGACGTGTCAGCTCGAAAGCTCCAAAAATAGGCTGAGAAGCGTGACTGCTTTGGGACTAAAAATACCCTCAGGAAAGCAGAACCCAGAAATGATCGTGGAAGCGGCTGCCCCCAGGGGGAAGTGGGGGCGGCCAGCTGGAGCCGGGGCGTTTCCGCGCACCTTCCGCGGCCACGTGCACCTGCGGCTTTGACGGCGCGGCTGTCCGCGCCGCGCGTGCGCATGCGCGTGCGAGGACGCGCGGGCCTCGCGCAACCGTGTGGAAGACCCCACGCTGACCCCGCAAGTCCAGGCCGAGGTCCCGCGCCGCCTGCAGGGTCCCGGGTGGTGCGGACGCCCCAGGCCCCCTCGATGACCAGCCCTGAGCGGGCAGCAGCGCCGTGGGGGACACCGGAGCTGGCCACAGCACCCGCCACGCTGGCCGCGGGTGCCCGGGCGTCAGCAGGGTTGGGGACAGGCGGGACAGGACGCAGGAGCTTCGGCGGGACACCTGGGCTTCAGGGGGACACCAGGCGAGAGGCGAGGGCGACGTCAGGGCCGGGCCGGGACAGGTGGCAGGGCGGGGCGTGGCCTCGGCAGAGTGCGTCGTGGGAGGCCGCGCGTGAGCCATGAGGGCAGCGGGGACACCCAGCCCTCCAGCCCACAGGTGTCGTGCCAGAGGCCCCTGGAACTGTCCTCGCGTCTTTGGATTTTGTTTTCTGTTGCTGTTTGATGCGGTGTTTTCTGATTCTGACGCGGTCGTCTGCTTCATCCGATCCGCTCCATCTGCTGTGACCGCATCCACTGGAGCACCATCTCTGCAACTGAATTCCCTTCTGACCGGTTCTTTCTCCGGTTTCTCCCTCCATTTGTACGTTTCCTGTCTCCGGGCAGAGGTTCTCACGGAGATCTCTGAGCATCCTTATACCCGGTGTGCGGTCTGCCTCTGGTAGACAGCTTGTCTCCGTTTTGCTCAGTTTTTTTTTTTTTTTCTGGAGCTTTGTTCTGTTCTTTCATTTGGGACGTGTCTCTTCATCTCCCCACCTCGGCCGCCTCCCTGTGTGTGTTCCTATGCGTCAGGCAGGGCTGCTACGGGCCCCATGCGCTGTGGAGTGGCTTATGTCTTCCGGAGCACGTGTCCTCCGGGGCCCCGTAGAGCCGTCTCCCAGGCCACCGGAGCCACTGCTCCAGGCGTGTCCCCTGGGTGGCCTGAGTGTGCCTTCCTGTGCTGGTTGAGCCTTCGTGACTGTCGGCCCCTCCGTGGGAGGGACTGACCCTCGGGCTGACTGGCCATGGGGACAGTGGGGACAGTGACTACAGCGGAGGAGCTGCTGCTCAGGGGCTGACCCCCCCCCCCAGAGCGGGAGTCACAGAGCAGGGCGCTGGCACCTGCCAGTCTGCCCTGTGGGGGTGTCGTTGTGGAGGTGCTTGGGGGGTGCTCTAGTGTGGTCTGAAGCTGGCCTCCGGGTGTTGGTACTAGAGCCCCTTAGGGGGGTTTCAACCCAGGTCAGCGGCTGCCCGTGCCCTGCCCAGGGCCACTTGGGTTGAGTTACAATGTGATCTGCAGAGGGTTGCCACTTGTGCTGGGCTTGGAGGCACCTGGGAGAGGCTAAGCCATAAACACAGGCCGGCTGCCACCAGCGCCGGGCTCGGGGATGCGTAGCAGGAGATACGGGCCATGCCAAGGCCAGATGCTGCTTGTTTGGGGTTGTGAAACTTTGAGAGAGTTCAGGAAAGTCAGCAGCATGAGCCAAACCTGGCCGTTTGTGTGGAAAAGTCCCTGGAAGCAGCCTGGGCGGCCCGCATGTTTGGGAGAGGCGGGCTTTCAGGGAATTCTCTGGGCAGGAAGCCCGGGTCGGTCCAGCTGACGGAAATTCACTATGGCAGCCGCCAGCGTCTGCAGGCTGCGTGGGGAGGGCCCAGCAAAGGAACAGTGGCTTCTGCCAGCACTTCTGCCTGGAAGGAAGCCGCCTCTCCAGCCCTCGCCCTGAAGCCACACAACTCAGTCCCTCCCTGTGTGCCCCTGACACCTCTCAAGCTGCTGCTCCAGCGGGGAGCCCAGAGCGGGCAAGTCCATCAGTGGTAAGTCTGCAGAGCCTTTTAAGACGATGCCTGAGACTCCAGCCTTCCCCTGTGTCACTCGGCCACCATTCCTGCTGGTTTTCACAGCCAGAAGTTGTGGGGACTCCTCTTCCCGGCACTGGAGCCCTGGGCTGGGAGCTGTGTGGCACTGGGACCCTTCGTTCCTCCCCATTCTCAACCACCGCCACGAGCGTGGGCCCAGCCCATCTGGCATCTGCCCCCTCCTACCAGTCTCCAAGCGGCTTTTTCTGTGTGTCCTTCATTACGGGACTTCTGTTCAGCCAGACTTCAGGCAATTTTCAATGATTCTTTTCATTTTTCCGTGGAAGCACACAACTTTTACATTTTGATGATGTCCGACGTATCTGTTTTTGTTTTAGTGTCCGTGCTTTTGGTGTCTTAACTAGGAATCCCATGCTAAACCTAAGGTTATAAAAAAAATGTACTCCTGTTTTCTTCTACGAATTGGATAGTTTTGCTCTTAAGTCGTCGATGCATTCTGAGTTAGCTTTTGTAATAGTGTAAGCGTGGGGTTTAACTTCGTTCTTTTGTACAAAACTACCCAGTCGGTCCCAGCACCGTTTGTTGAAAAGGTCATTCATTCCCCGTCGTATGGTCTTGTCGCCCCATTGGGATCAGTGGGCCACAGATGTATGGGTTATTCTCTAAGCTCTTATTCTATTCCGTTGATCTCTTTGTCTACTCTTGGGCCAGTATCGGGTTGTCTTGATTGCTGCTGCTTTGTAGTAAGTTTTGAAATCTGGAAGTTCAAGGCTTTTCACTTCATCTTCTTTTTCCAGGTTGTTTCGACTAGTTTTTTTGTCCCTTACAATTCCGTGTGAATTTAGAATCAGCTGGGGTGCTGACAAGCAGAGCGTGGGGTTTGTGGCCATTTGGGGACCCCTACCCTCCTGGGAGTGTGGAGGCTTCTGACGCATGACCACGAGCCATGTTTCCAGTATTTAGAGCCTCTTTAACTTTTTCAACAATAGTCTGTAGTTTTCAAAATACACGTTCTGTTCAATTTACTTGTAGTTTCTTCATTTCGATGCTATTATGAATAAAATTGTTTTTCTCAATTTCATGTTTGGATGGTTCCTCACAAGCGTGTAGAAACACAACTGATTTCTGTGTGTCGATCGTGCATTCTGTCACTGAACTCACTTATCGGTTATACTACTTGGTTTTTAGTGGACTCTTTAAAATCTCCTATGTAGAAAATCATGTTATCTGCAAACATAGTTTGAGTTCCCTCTCCGTGGTCTGGATCACGTATGTTCCTTTTCCTTCCCTAAGGGCCCGGCTAGAACCTCCAGGACGCTGCTGAGCAGAAGTGCTGAGGGCAGACACCTCATCTCACTGTCCGCCTTAGGGGGAAATCACCCACCTTTCATCACGAAGTGTGATTTAGCTGTGGGTTTTAGGTAGGTGCTCTGTATTGTTGCAGGAAGCGACACCCAACGGAGGAATTCAGACGCTCAGACAGCTTTGTTAGAGGAAGGAGAATTTAATGCTGGCCAGAGGGCGGGACGCTCAGCAGACCCAAAGCATGCCCTCCCCTTGGTTAGAGTTCTTACAGCTTATTTACCCTGGCAGTGTCCACGCAGGGGGCACGTGATTCCTTTGTCTGAGGTTTTCCGTATCCTTCCTTACTCAGAGTGGGGAGGAAGAGGGCTTCCGGTGAGTGGGGCGGCTGCAGGGGAGGGATTCCCAGACCTATGGTCTTACAGGTCCCTTTGTTTTGTAGAGTCTGAGCCCTTGGTGTCATCAGCACCGTTATGGGATTCTTGAACAGAGAGACGGGACTCCCGGCTTACCCACGGGGAGCAGCACTCACTGACGTCACGCCCGCTCACCCAGTTCCTCATCCAGAGGCCGAGCTCTAGCAGAACAAAGGGGCCCACAGTCTGGACCCTTCACAGACAGCGACGGAGCTAGGGCAGGGGCTGGGGAATCCTCGAGGTGGGGGACGCAGCTGCGGAAACCATGTTAACTGGAGAGCGAGGGCAGAATGGGGAAGAGAGAGCAGTTTGACAGCTGAGTGCGTTATTTCCGCTGGCCCTTGCCTTCACATCTATTTTTACTTCCAGATGCCTCCTCTCCTCGCTCGGTGTCTGCAGACGGTCGAGAGGTCTGCTGGGTGCATTTCCTGCGAAAGGCTGTTGGATTTTGTAAAATGCATTCTCTGCCTGTGTGGAGATGATCGTGTGGCTTCTATCGGAGGTTGTTCTATTGTGTTGCTGTATTTCTGTGATGCTGGACCTCCTAGTAAGAAGTGTGTTGTTGGCCTTCCTCCCCATTCTGGGAACAGAGCTCCCGAACCCTGGGAACTTCCTAAGGAGGAGGGCTATCAAGGTGTCTTTGTCATGTAGATCACGTGCCCTTGGTAAAGCACCTGAGCACAGGGCGGGTCGCCGGGGGTGCCAATCGGAGGGATCAGAGTGTTGGAACCTTCCGTTGAACCCCCACAGCACCCCACCTCTGGGGAGCGGGGAGGGCTGAATGTTTCATCCACGGCCAGTGGTCAATGATTAAACCAATTGTGCCCACGTAGGGTAGCAACAGGTGTGTGGGGGCAGGGTGAGAATGCCGGGTGCCGCTCCAGCTGGGAGCCGGGGGGGAGGGGCGGGCCTCTGCTCCACGAAGCTGAGAGGGAGGGAGAGGGAGGGCGAGGAGGCTGTTTCGCTCAGAAACCACGCTGGCGCCGTTCCTGTTGAGTTTTTGTGGATGCTCTTGAATAAATGTTTCTTCGTGTGCTCCTTGTGCTTGGGACCGTGTCCAGAAGCTTTAAAATGTTTTCAGTAATTTGACCGGTTTCCCTGGAGGGGGAGGCGGGGAGGTCAACTGGCTATCAAGGCAGAAGTGGATCCATCCAATAGGATCTTGACTCTGTTATCAACGGGCCTCCAGAGCCCTCGGCCCTACAGCTGCCGCTTGCCAGTGTCAGCGATAAGCAACAGACTCCCGTCCTGTGGCCCGTGCCTGATGAGCGACTTTTTCCTATGGGGGGGGGGGGAGCGGGCGTTCCCTCTAGTGCTTTTCTTTTCACTGCTCTTACTTCTGAAGACACTCGCGGTGACGTTCTGAGCCCTTGGTGCCATTAGAGGCTACCTCTGTCCAGAAGCTCAGGACCGTCGTGAGGCCCGTGGGCCTGGGTGGAGCCTGTCTACAGGTGAGGCATTTCATTCTCAATTTCTAAGACCCCGCCAAGTATTGCCAAGCACAAAAGGGCCCAGATATTTGTTTCTGATACTGTTCCCCAATAAAGCATAACGAAAGCCCTCTGGCGAAACGGCTGATTCTAGAACCCGGGGCAGGAAATATACAAGGTGAGCCTGGAGCATCCTGCAGTGAGAGAGACAGAAAATGCTAAAGCACAACAAAACACAACCCCTACGAGTGCAGGGACGTGTCAAAGGGACACGGGCGCCAAGTGCGGCAGCTCCCAGTAGCCGGGGCCAGAACAGTCTGAGAGGAGAGAACAGGCAGCATGTATCAGACTCTGTCCCAGCTTATGAAACAAAGATCAGTGAGTTCACAATGGTACAGAGAGCTGAATGAATAAACGGAGAAGGGACACATGTCCCACACAGAGGAATTACAATACCGTACGCGTGCACTGCATTCTAGAGAAAGGGGGCACGGCTTCCGTGCTGAGGTGTGGGCTGTGTGTGGAGACTTTGCCACAAAGAGCACGGAATAGGAAAGCCGGGGAAACGTCACGTCTGCAGAGCGCCACCTGGGTCGGGCGAGCGAGGAGGCGGCGGGTGTCAGAGGAAGGCGCCGCTTTCATCACGTCGTCTGGACGGTGCGTGCTATCTACTGGGGCTTTCCTGGTTGGTGTTGACCTTGACCGCCCGCCCAAGGTAATGACCGTTGGTGATGCCTCGTTCCTGCTTTGAGCTTTTCCTCTCCGTTTCTAAGAGAACGTTTTCATTTCCAGATCTTTTTATTTTCTTGTGTATTTCATTGTGGGAAGGGGCTCACTGGTCTTCAGTAGGGTTCATGGCCCAAAATAGAGGTGTCAGACCCTCACCAGGCCAGCGGGGAGCCCCCAGGTCACTTCCGGCTCAGTCCGTTCTCACTGACTGTGGACCAAGGCCTCCTGGGGGCAACCGGTGAGGGAGGTAGGAGGCCTGCCCTCAGGGGTGTCATGCAGGGGACAAGGCACACTTCGGGGAGGCTGGCAGGATGAACCACGGCAGCAGGAAGTGGGCAAGGGACGGGTCTGGGAAGTAAGGACCCGAGTTGGACCTCATGGCGGGGGAGGATTTCGACACTGGGACTCAGGGGAGCGGGGGAAAGGCCACGGGGAGGGGCTGGAGCTGAGAGCCGAGGGGGGAGGGGATAAGGCCGGGGCTGGAAGGCCGCAGGCCCCTGCGGGGTTCAGGGGAGTGGGTGATGGGTCCTGAGTGCTGAGAACCCTCGGGCACACATTTTTTCACACTTAACCTTTCCAAAATCAGGATACACTTCTGAAGTGATGCCACCTAGTGCCAAGCAAAACACAGGTGTACCTGCCCAACCCGCACAGAAACAGTTTGAGAAAACACGCTGTCTTCTTTTCCGTAAACATTATCGTCAGGAGCCATCTGCCAGAGAGGACATAGAACGATTTATTTCCTTGATGTCATTAATTAATGGAAATCAGCTAATACATGTTGGACTACTTTTTACAAAATGAGTGTTATTTGCTGATTATTTAATGCTAAGCACTGACTCGTGTCTTATTTATTTAATCCTTGAAACTGCTCGATGAGGGCTGTCCCGTCAGTATGGTGCAGAGAGGTTGGGTGACTTGTCCAAGGCCACAAAGCCCGGCAGGCGGGGACCCCGGTGAGGAAAGCCCCAGGGGGCAGAAGAGCCAGACAAGGCTGGAAGCGTCTCAGGCTGTCCCCAAACCGACGTGACCCGCAGGGGGCGCTCTCCCCACTCTGCTGAAAAGAAAACCAGCTCAGACTGGAGAGAGAGGGTGGCAAGGGCGACAGGCCTGACCGGGGAGCTGGGCGTGCTGGTGACCCGGACGCCTTTCCTCGGCCCTTCAAAGCAGGCGCCGCTTCGGGGGACCAGAATGTTCTCCCCAGAGCTGTGCGTTTCCCCTCAGCGACCCGACCCCAGCCCCAGGACAACGCTGTGTGCCGTGTCCCCCTCCCCTATTCCCCACTTCCCTCCTCGGCCCCCTGCCGCCTGCGGGAGGGAGGTGCTCACCCTCCGCTCTGAGGCTGTTCGCCCTCAGGGGCCCCTTGTCGGGATCAAGACCTCGCATGAGACCCTCAGGGTCCCCCGTGTCCAGTGGTCACCACCCCGCTCCGGATGAAGGCGCACCTGGCGCGGCCCAGGTGTGGACCTCGACGCCGCGGCCTTGTCGCGGGCCTGGGCCTCTCCCACGCCAGGGCGGAGCTCGGGGTGCCCAGCCCTCGGCTTCAGGTCGCCGAATCCCGGCTGCGCGTCTGCACTGCCGGGCGCCCCAGCTGTCGAGCTCCCCCCCTCCGTGTCCCCGGCTCTGGCCGCTGCCGTCTGCCCCTGTGGTCATTCTGGGAGCGAGAGAGGCGCCGGGTCCCTGGGTACCACCTGCAGCCGCGCGCGCAGCATCCTCTGCCGACTACGCCGCGTCTGGCACTAGTGCCACCTGGCGGCCAAAGACAAAACTGCCGCTAAGCGCTCCCGAGATGCGCCCTTGAACTGGTACCCCGCGCCCGTGCGCGCCCCGCGGCCCTGGAGGGCGCCGCGGTCTGGCGGAGGTGGAAGCGCACGCTCCGCACACGTGGAAACCGAAGCAAAGCGGGAAGGCGTCTTGGAGGAGGTGTGCCCGAAGACGTGAAGAGGGCGCGTGAGCGGCCACCAGGCGCAGAAGGGGCTTCTGGACAGGAAGAGCAGGGTCTCAAGGCGCGGTGGGCCCCCGCCTCTGCTCCCGGTGGACTGGGTGGCGAGGTGGAGGGCTGGGCCGCCCGCAGTGGGCAGGTGAGCGTGCTAAGGGCCTGCGCAGTGGCCAACGAGTGGCCAAGAGGTCATTAAGTACAAGATAAACGGGCCGCTCACGCACGACGTTTACCCGCAGTGTGACAGTCTGAGGGGCAGGACGGAGGGAGGGAGGGAGCCCGTTGCCTGGCCACGTGGCCCCCAGGCTCCTGTTCGCTCACCTCCAGGGGTTCCTGTCAGGTTCGGGGTCTCTGTCCAGGGGACAGACACACACAGGACGGAGGAGGGAGAACTGACCCCTCCACGGCCCCCTCCACGTATGACAGCGGCCAGAGGGCTTGGCGCGAGGTGGGGGACACTGGGTCCCGTGGCCAGGCCCGGACAGGACAGACTTTGACGCCTTCGGCCACAGAGCCCGCCGCAGCCCGGCCGGGGACCCAGACCCCAGGGGGTGGGAGCCGCCGGTCCCGCGGCCCTCCCGTGCTCTCGCCGTGCGGTGCGGCTGTGACACGGGGTCCTGTCCCCGTCCCTGGGCCTCCTGTGCGCGGGGCCCTCGCTCCCCGTGCTCCTCTGGGCTGAGGGTGGCCCACAGTGGACAGATTCTCGGGAACTCGCTACTGCTGACCCCTGTCACCCCTGCCGAAGGCGTCAAAGCGTGGCGCGGACCACCGCGCCGTCAAAGCCGCAGGTGCACGCGGCCGCGGAAGGTGCACGCGGCTGCGGAAGGTGCACGGAAACGCCCCGGCTCCAGCTGGCCGCCCCCACTCCCCCCCGGGGGCAGCCGCTTCCACGATCATGTCTGGGTTCTGCTTTCCTGAGGGTATTTTTAGTCCCAAAGCAGTCACGCTTCTCAGCCTATTTTTGGAGTTTTCGAGCTGACACGTCGCCTCGCGACTTCTCAGCGGGGGAAGAGCTCGGCTCCGGCTGGTGCGGGTCCTCAGCGGCCGGCGTCGCCCCCGAGTCCGGGGACCCTCGGTTGTCCCCTTGCGTGTAAAGCAAGCCAGGCAGCTCTGAGAGTGATCGGCACCCCAGCCCGGAAGGGGGCGATGCCGGGAGCTGCTGACATTCATGGGGGGGGACCCCGAATGTCGCCCGGGGAGGCTGTGTGCTCAGCGGCCTCGGCCTGCAGCGCTCTGCGGCGAGGTTCGTGTCGTGGGGACCCGTCGGAGGCGGTGACGTCGAAGGCTGGCGGGTGCGCGGCCCGGCCCCCCGGGGACCGCCTAGTGCCGGAGGCATTTTCAGGCTCTGCTTGCTTTTGGGTGACAGCAGCGTCCCAGGGGATGAGGACAGAAGGCGGTCCTGAGTGAGGTTTACGCGGAGGGGACGAAGGACGGCGTGGGGGAGGGCGGGGCGGGGTGACCATGACAACATGTGCCGAGCACTTGGGGCGCCGGGCCCTGGAGGCCAAGTTCCCGCTCGAGATGCGAAGCGAGCGGGCGGAGGGCTTGACGCGGGCCCCGTGGCGGCCAAACCGCGCTTAGTACCCATTGGGCGTGGGGGTCCCGTCGCTTTGCCCGGCGGCCGATTCGCCCCACCCCGGTCTGCTGAGAGTCCATGGGCTGTTTCCTATGTGAGCAAATCATGACTGACCAATTTGCTGAGCTTACTAAATTTGTAAAATATTTCTGTCAATTCCTGATAAAATTCATAACAGTTTGGATGAGACGGATTAATAGGGCCTGCGAGGACTTTGGAGAGCACAGACTCGAGAGTTTATGGTATAAAAGCTACAAGCACAAGATGTTTATACATAGTTTCACATCGATACACCTTTAAGTCACATTGTAACAAAATTAATTTAAATCAGCAGTGGGAGCTGGGAATTCCTTTCTTTCAAAAGAATCTTTTTTGGGGACCCTGATATGAAGCCAGTTTTAATGGAATCACCACAAGTGAGGATACAAGGGGCCTTTAGCGGGCAGAAACGAATGCCAAACTGACCAAGTAAAGCACAAAAAGTACAGGAGGATTTTATTTATGAATAATGTTATAAAAAAAAGGATAAAAATATTATCAAATAGTAGCACATTAGAAGAATTATAAATTCTTCTGAGAATTTATTAAAAGAACTATAAATTCAACTGAGATTTATCCCAGTAACACAAGAATAGTTCAATATTAGCGAATCTATTAATGTACCAGTGGATGAAAAATTTTTAAATATGGCATCTTCACAGATGATACATAGGAAACAATGAAATTTAACATTTCATTTATGATAAAAATCTTGATAAAATAGGACTAAATATATACTTGTTAGACATGATAAAAAGCATGTATGTCTTGACCATAAAGCATGATGCTTCATGGGGAAACATAAAAGGCATTTATATTATAAAGTCAGGAACAAAACGAGGAGATCTTTTATCGTCGCTATAATTTCGCTTCCTTTCAGAGGTATCGGCCAATGCAATTAGACACGAGAAAGGAATGAGGTGTAAAAATTGGGAAGAAAGTAGAAAATGTGTCATTATTTGTTAACAATATGGCTATTTACCCATAAATTCAAATGGATCTAATGAAAAACTGTTACAAACAGAGAAATCTCGTGACATGGCTTAATATATGTTCTGTACGTATCATTTTAATCGATCAGCCGGAAGTTATAATGGGAACGAGACCCCATCTGCAATCGCGACGAAAAGCATGGAGCGCTATTTCAACAAATGCTTCTTGTTCCTTCCGTACACGTGTGTTATGGGATAGCAGAAGCGGAGCCGCGAGCCAGCACATCCCTGGTGCTTAGCGTTAAGCCTGGCAGGTGACATCTGGGATAAGCAGGAAAAGTTCGCACCCTTCCCGCCACAGTGGAGCGGGATCCCGGCTCTGCGGGGCTCGGCGTTTCCATGGCCGCGAGC
>PVKZ01009090.1:0-12560 GCA_004027375.1 Macroglossus sobrinus
AGTCCCGACTGACATCTCACCTGCACCCTCAAGCTTCAGGAGAGGTTTGGAGTCAGAACTTCCTGGTTGAGCTATTCTGATTCCTGACCTACAGCAACCATGTGAGAATGAATGTTTATTGTTGCTTTAAGCTTCTACGTGTCAGCGTGAGCCACAATGTACCGATAAACAGTGGACGCAATATTCCCCCTTTCCAGCTGGGCCTAGGTGAGGTCACGATGGAGGCAGACGCGGTCACCTCTTCAGGGTCCCTCAGCTTCCTGCCCACCTCAGAGCATCCTGTGCCCCTTTCCTTAAGGCCTCATTCTCTGCAGCCAAAACAGAAAGGGCTCAGAAGTGCTAACATTGACTCATTTCCAGTTTTTAGCATCAATTTTTGTTTCCATTGGCTGTTTTTTCCCCATATAGGCTATGATGGTTCACAAATTGCTGACAGAGAAAATTAAAGGCTAAGTGAGGTTTTCATTGATTAAACTCCAAAATACACGGGCAGTGAGCAATGGTGAGGCCTGGCGCTGCCAGGCATGGGGGCCACTGCGAACTTGCAGGAGGCCTGGGGTTTGGGTCTCGGCTCTGCCACCTCCAGGCTGCATAAGCACGACTGTGTCCACCGACCCCTGTGAGCCTCCTTTTCTCTTCTGTACAGTGGGGATATTCATAGCTGTCTCACAGGAGCAAGAGGGAGCCTGGCATGTAGGAGGAGCTGAATGTGCACTCATAGCTGCTTCTGTAGGGCGCCCCATGGAGAGCATGGCAGAGGCAGCGGTAAACAGCCTTTCTGCTTAGCATCCAGCAAACTACTGAACTGAACCTCACAAGAGCTGACACCTTAGGCAGGTGGTGGATCTGCAGTGCTTGGTGGGAGTGCTCTCTGTCCAGCAAGCTGGACTCCAGAGGGCTGCCCAGCTCCTAATAACCCTGCTGCCCCCACAGCCAGCACAGGTGGTCCCTCTGGGCTGATTTCCCAAGAGGGTGTCCCTCCAAGACTGACTGCTGACTTGGCCCCTTTCCCAGGAGGTATGAAGGCCACAGCAAGGAGCGTAGGGAGAAGTGTGCTCCTCAGGGGTGGAGCGTGATGCTCTCCCTGGTGGGGTCGACTCCAATCTCAATAAACACAGGCTAAGAGTGAATGAGTACAAACCAGGACAAGAACCCAGGCGTCCTGGCTACCTCCAGAGCATCGTGCCCAGGATGGTTGGGCTCTTTTGGTTTCATGAGCCAGTGAGAGAGAGCTGCCTTTCCCCACAGAGCCAGAGGGATGTGACTTGCGGGTTACCCCAGCTGTCTTCACCACCATGTGTATGAAGTCTGTCTGCAGGAAGAGAGATGGGGCAGGCAGCTCCTACTTTAACCGTTTCCTTCTCATTCTGAGCAGACACCTGGACCCCTTGTCCTTCGCAGTATGGTTTATCACTGTGTTCAATTAAAAAAAAAAAACCCATCAGAATCAGAATGGAATTGACTAGGCAAATGAGCTTTAACTCTTTTGTACAGTAAAAGAAAGTGAGTAGGTTGTGTCACAGAAATCCACTAGACAGACAAGAGGACCAGTGAGCCGTTTACCCTTCACAGGGCTGTTCTTTGCATATGAGGTTGTGACTGAGTGATGAGTGCAATGGCATTTGTCAACTCGCCCTGCCAACCATGGACCCATACAACAGCTTGTCCGCCCATCTATCCATCAACTCATCCATCCACTCATGCGTCTACCCAAGAATCTACTCGTCTATCAACCCATCAGTCTATAGGTCCATCCATCTATCTATCTATGTACCTATCCATCTACCCTTCCATGCAACCATCTGCCCACATATCCATGCCTGCATCCATCATCCACGCATGCATCCATCCAATCGTTCACTCATCCATTCAGCGAACTTTTATGGAGTACCTACCACGTTCTTGGTCCTATGAGAGATTCCCAGTTCAACAGGAGCCTACTCTATGCCTGCTGTGACGGGCGCTAAGTTTGCAAAGGGGAATAAGGCAGGGTCCCTCAAGGAGTTTACTCCGGTTGTGGGTGTGGGGCAGAAAAGTAAACATCTCGTAGAGTGATGAAAGTACTGGAGAGACACAGAGGAGACCAAGCTGTGTGTGGTTCTAACGGGCCCTCCACAGTGGTGGTGGGGCTGCCAAGAGCCTCTCAGAGTCTTTGCCGGTCACCACTGTGTGTGACTGTGTTTGGTGAAGAGTCAGTGAAGGGGTGGCAGAACTAACTCACCACACGGGACAAGTGGGTTTTGTTTGACTAATACATTTTAGGAAAATGGAACCACTGCCCCTCCCCCCACACACTTTCTCCGTCATCATGGTTCATGTAGAGCTGACCCCACTTGCTCATGCCAGGTCTGGACAAGCAGAGAACCAGACACTCCTGGGTCCAGGAGTGGATTCTGGGACGTGGCCACCAAATCCCTCCTCAGGACTGTGGAGGGAGCCTGGGACCAGGGCAGACGCTCCTTCTAATCCTGATGAGTCTGGAAATGCTGGGACGCATGCTTCCCACCACGAAATGGGTGCATGCACCTGAGAAGGATGCCCACACGAGGGGAGCGTGACCAAGAGGAAGAGACGGGGGGACGGCATTGTGTGAGCTCCTGGACCCGGCCATGCCTCTCCTGGTCCATCAGCCCATAAATGCCTCTTTTAGCTCAAACCAGTCTGCAACGTTTTGTGTCACATACAACCGAGGGTTCCCAGACACACCTGTACACATTCAGGAATAAGGCCCACGGCCGTAGGAGCAGGGGTTGCTTCGCCAGGTAACTTTGCTTGCATGTTGGGAGACAAAGTGGTGGTGGTGGTGAGGGGTAGTGTGGATGGATGGGTGGATTAGTGGACGGATGCCATCCTGATCACCAGGGAATCACAGCCTCACATACAGAAAGCAGCTCCTATCGAGGACAGACAGGGCTCACTACTCTCCTCCGTGAGGGAGGTGACCTAGATTTTAGTTGCAGCCTGGCCTCTAATCCGATCTTGGGCTAGTGACTGTCCCTCTCTGGGCCTCAGACACCTCGATTGTAGAGTGAAATAACTATGTGAGATCCACATTTCTTGAAGCATAATTGGGAGAACAAGTAGTCAGAAAAAGGTAAAAGCTATTTATGTATGTGCATGTGCTCAGGAGTCACTGTGAGTTGAATTGTGTCCCCCCCCCCACCCCTGCCGCCACAAAAAGATGTGTTGAAGTCTTAACTCCTAGAATGTTTCCTTATTTGGAAATAGAGTAATCTTAATTAGTTAAGATGAGGTCATGCTGGAGTGGGTGGGCCCCCGATCCGACATGCCTGGTGTCTCCATCAGGAGGGGAGAGGACGTACAGCCACACGCAGAGGAGACGGCCGTGTGACGATGGAGGCGAAGGCTGGAGTGATGCAGCCACAGGCCAAGGGATGCGCACGCCTGCCCGAGGCTCCCGGAGGCTGGGAGAGGGCACTGAAGACTCTTCCGTCCGCAGCGCCTTTGGAAGGAGCACGGCCCTGCCGACACCTTGTCAGATGTCAGACGTCTGCCCTCCCAAACAGTAAGACAATACACTCTCTGTTGTTTCGAGCCCCCCAAGTTCATGGTGGCTTGCCATGGCAGCTCTAGAAAACTCACAACAGAGTCGAGGACATTTGCTAACTCCGTTTACTGTGTCCCATCTGAGATGTGCCACGCATGCTCTCACGTTAAAGGCTCTAAGCGGTCCTCCAGTAAAGATCCATTTAAATGCATCTCATCCAGCATTTCCCACAACCTCTTGGGTGGCTCCTAAGATTCAATGATCTCCACGATCTGTTCCAGCTGTGACTTTGTGGGGATGCTCTTAACCTAATCATCTCAAAGAGTAACAGAGACAATGGCTAGGCCAGGGCCAGGCAGTTAATGGGACTAGGCCTGGTCAAACGTTCATACTTTTTATACTTGAATTTTTTTAATGAACACACGTATGTGGTTTTAAAACAGTCAAACAGTAAAGAAGCTATATAGTGAAAACGAAATCTCTCTTCTGTGCCTCTCCACCAAGCTTTCACTAGACACAGCTCACCATTCTCTGTTCTGCCAGAGATAATTCTATGCATATGTAAGCACATATATAGATAAGTTCCCTGTTTTACAGTCTTTTTTTTTTTTTTTACTACATCTTAGATTTCTGTATTATCAATAAATATAGATCATGGTTCCTCGATCTTGGCATTGTGGGTTGCATGATTCCTTGTTGGAGTGGGGGGCTGTGCTGTGCATTGTGGGAGATTCACTAGCATCCCTGGCCTCTACCCACTGGATACCATTACTGCTGCCTCTCTCCCCTCAATTGTGACAACCAAAGGTGTCTCCAGACATTGCCAAAGGTCCTTGCAGGGAGGGTGGGGATCAAGTGGCCCTTAGCGAGAACTATCGATATGGACCTGGCTCATTCTTCTGAAGAGCTGTCCAGTCTGCCATTGCATAATTTCTGTCACCAATCCCTTCCTGGCGGCCACGTTGTTCCCGGTCTTTGGTTAGTGTAAACAATGTTATAATGAACGTTTCTGTACATGTGTCTTTGGCACATAAACGTAAGTTTATCTGTAGGATAAATATGTAGGACACTGTCTCGTTCACCGTTAGTAAATACTGGCTAAGTAAATATATGAATGAAAGGAGAAGCATATGAACGGGGAACTTCTGAATGCTATCTTCTCTACCAAGTAAGGTGCATCCTGCCTATGGTTGGAGGAGATGAGCGCCAAGAGATGCAGCTCTCACGTCAGCCCCTTGATCCAGTCCTGCTTGAAGCCGGCTACTTCCCGATTTTCCCGTGCTTCGAGCCGATGTAGTCTCTTTACGGCTTCAGCTTGCTTGAGTTGAGGTTTTGTAACCTACGACTTAACGATTAACCCGAGGATCAACAGAAGCATTGCTCCTCTGAGGAGCCTGTCCTGACCCGACCTTCTTCTCGGGCTCCCGCGGCCCCTGTGCTGTGCGCGTGCTCAGCCTGGCACGCCCCCTGTGAGAGAGTCGGTCCCCTCGCCGATGGCCAACACAGCACTTAGCCCAGACTAGATGCTCAAAGGGAGTGTGAGTGTGAGTCCCAGACGACGCACGGCCTCACGCCTCGGCTGAGTAGGGGCTCGATAAATCCGTGCACGGAGCCCCTGGCAGCAGGAGAAGCCTCTTCACTGGATTCGTCTTGCTCTGCCAAAGGAGCAAGACGACAGCAGCCCCAGGACCCCGGGCTGCTGGGGAGGGAGGTGCTCCGAGCCGGGAGGGGCCGTCTTCCAGGAATCTCCGCCGCCCTGAGCCGCCCGCGAGACGTCACTGGGCAGGTGGCCCAGTGGCCCCCGAGGTCCCTGACTGCTTCGATTTCTCGCTCGCTTCCAGAACAGGTTTGGCTTCACTGGAAACCATCTTGCTTCAGCAAATCACGCCCCACCTGCCACACACGAGCACACCGTTTATGTCACTAACGTTTCTCCAGGGCCCGAGTGTCCTGGGCAAGGGCCTCCACACAAGTATGACGCTTTACAGGCCAGCGGAAGGGACGGCCAGCTCCCTGCATGGCTTCCTATCTATAAAGTGGCTGAATCCATACAGTTCATACAAGAGGATCCCGAAAGATCCAGGATGGAGAAAAGCAACAAGCACGCGTGCATGCCTACGCGCTAGGCGTGTTTACGTTCACACCGCACCGTTAAATGAGCACCTACTGTGTGCCGGCGGTGTTCCAGACACTGGCTGAACAACAGTGTTCGTTCTCGTGGGAGGAGGCAGGCAAAGAGAAAAATGAGTCATTTCTAATGCAAACAAGTGTTCAAAAAAAACCAAAAAAAAAACAAAAAAAAAAACAAAAAAAAACAGAGACCAGTGAAAGTGAGATAAAGAGAGACTTGAGAGAGGTGCTACCTGAGGTTGGGAAATCGGTTCTGTCACCTCTTTAATCCCCACCACCACTGAAGGTCACTGTCCCCATCACAGGTGAGAGAGCACAGTGACCTGCCTCAGCCAGGTAGACAGAAAAAGCAATCCTTTTTAAGGGTACCTAAGATTTGTTTTAATCAGGTGCCGTATGACACAAAAACGACTGCTGTGACAAAAGACGTTTGTCCTACGCACAGATCCCTAGAAAGGAGAGGTACAGCCCAGCAGGCAGGACCACGCGGGGAAGCACCAGGGCTGGTCAGTAGGCAGAGGGAACGGGGGTGGAGGGAGGACATGGGTGAGAGTGTTTACTGCAGTTTTCACAGGAAGGAACAGGTGAGTTAGGGCGAGCAGGTTGAAATGGGCTAGTTTGAGTAATTTCAGTGGGTTCGGGGGTGCAGGGGCTGTCCTGAGTTGGGAGGTGGGTGCCGTGGGGGTGAGGAGGGCAGGCGGGCAGCAGTCAGAGTGTGAGAGCCCCAAAAGGAGGAGGTTGGGGGTGCTGGAAGATGTGCTTACTATCTATCACTAGGAATCAGCTGCCCGCAGGAGGGGCAAATCCACACAATGGCAAGGTCTCAAGACCTCAAAGCCTCAGAATCTAGAAAATAAGACACAGTTAAATGCAGACCCAGCCTGCAGTTCAAGCTGACCCCTCGGCTGCTCGTGGTCACTGCGGAGAGCAAGACCCTGGCTAGAAGGGACAATCCGCCTGTGGGGAGAATGCAACAGGCTGGCTTCCGCCACAGACGGAGAGAGCGGCACTGCTTTTGTGTCATTTGCGATAGTATCTTTGCACGGGCCCGTTAATCCTCGTAAGCCTGTGGACAGAAGGGTAAAATGAGGCACAGAGAGGCACTTCAACGGCGAAGCAGACGACAAGGAAAACGAGTCTGTGCCAGAATACCCAAGGATTGTTTTATTTTCTTATGAATTCTGTCCCATTTCCATTCAGAGCGTGTTGTCGAGGGCAGGGGATGGCGGGTGGTGTCCTCGATTAAAACAACACAAATACTGTTTTCAAAAATGCAGTGGGCTAGCTAGCGCCCATGTTGTTTTAATTTTCTGGGACCAGATTGTCCAGCTCTCGTGGATTTGATCCCAGACAGTCTCATTGGACTTATTCAGAGAAAAACTCTGTTTTCAGCCACAGACTGTACCCCTCGCCTTGGCCAAATATGTTGCAATCCTCACGAACGGTCCCAGCGGTCGTCCAGGAATCCTGAGCTCACTCACCTTCTGGAACCTGTCTCCAGAGGCTACTTGCATGGTCTCCACGTGCTACCGGCCTTAGGAGGAGACCATGGAGCTGGTCTAGGCTTAGCTTCAGAGTGGAATAAGACAAGGTACAGCATGTGGTAGGTACTCCAGGGTTGTTTGATGAATGAATGAGCGAACATTCACGGATGGATGAATGGATAGATGGATGGATGGTTAGATGGATGGATGGATGATGGATGAATGGATGGATGGATGGATGGATGGATGGATGGATGGATGGATGGTTGGACGGACAGACGGACAGGTGAGTGGGTGGAAGGATGGATGGATGGGTGAATGGATAGATGGATGGGTAGGTGGATGGATGGACGGATGGATGGATGGATGGTTGGATGGATGGATGATGGATGGATGGATGGATGGATGGATGGATGGATGGATGGATAGACGAACAGATGGATGTGAGGGTGGGTGGAAGGATGGAGTTCAAGTTCTATTGAGCTAGTAAAAAAAAGTTCTTTCTCTTTTCCAATGAAATATTTCCATCCTCAATATTGACTCAAACAGCTCTCTTCTTTTTAAAAGGGCCACCTCCTTCCTCAAAAAAACTAAAAAAATAGAACTACCATATGACCCAGCAATCACACTTCTGGGTATATATCCAAAGGAAATGAAATCAAAATCTTGAGGAGATAACTGCACTTCACGATGATTGAAGCATGATTCACAATTAGTTAATAATGTATTAATGATGACTCCTGAGATTCAATGATCTCTACAATAGGGAAAGAAAGGGAAACAGCCTGAGTGTCCATGGACAGAAGAAAGGCTAAAGAAAATGTGGTGTGTGTGTACACACACACACACACACACACACACACACACACACACACACACCATGGCATATTATTCAGCCATAAAAAAGGTAATCCTGCCATTTTTAACAACTGGGACCCGGAGGTCACTATGCTAAGCGAAATAAAGCAGATACAAAAACAAATTCTGTATGGCATCACTTACATGTGGAATCTGAGAAAGTAGGTCTTGCCCAAGCAGAGAGGAGAATGGAGGTGGCCAGCGAATGGGGTTGGGGGCGGGCAAGAGGAGTGGGGAGATGCTGGCCAAAGGGTACCAACTTGCAGCAAGATGAGCAAGTTCTGTGCTAGTCAACGATACTGATTCGTATACTTGAAATTCACTAGGAGTGGTCATCTTCACGGTTCTCACCGCACACACACAAAAAAAACTTGCAACTCTGAAAAATAAAAATAAAAGGATCCACCTCCGTCTCTCTCATGTTATTATTTTCTCCTACTTTGTGCCTCAGAACGAGCCTGGCAGCTCAGAGAGATCACGACGACAGGCTCTCCTTTAAAAATGACCATGATCTCACTCCTCCACCCACCCGGTGGAAACTGGAGCAAGGCTCAAGGAGACCTGCTGTCACAGGATCCTGCTTACGGGCACAAAAGCCGGGAAATTTCAGAGCCAAGCTGGGGCCGGGGGAGGCCGGCGGGAGCTCGTGAGCTGGGCTGCAATGCTTCTTCCAGACTGCAGCCTGCCCGCCCGCCAGCCTGCCCAGCGGCAAACAGGAAATCCCAGAATTTATAGATGACCCCGTTACAAGGCAAATGTTTTGGAACAAATTGTTCTTCTTTCAAATCCTTGTTTTCCACTAGTTTTTGCTTTCCGGATTCCCCCCCACCCCCCGCCTCCTTTCCACCTTCCCGCTGTCCTTGTTAAACCGGGGCCGTAGCGCCACCTGCTGTCTGGCACGGGCAGTGAGTGGGACGCAGCCGGGTCGGCCCGGGGTCGGTTCCCCACCTCCTGCGCTAAATTTACAACGGGTGGGAGAATGGGCCTCTGGCTCGGACTGGAAGCTTTGTGCTTAAGATCACGTACCAAGCAGCAGGAGAACGGCTCCTGTGGCTGTCACGGGACCTGGCTGTCCTCTGGGACAGCCGGGACCGGCGGAGAAAGCTAGTTATGGGGCGTCGCGCTCCAAGACCAGGTCTCCACACCCGCTGCAAAATAGCTGTGCCGTCTTTGGCGGGACAGCTCAACCCACTCAGCCTCAGTTTCTCCTGGACACAACTACAGCTGCGTGCCCAAGTGGTCTGGGGAAAAAAAGTGTGTGCACGAGCCTGGCCAACAGAAGCCGCTTCATCAACACGTGTCTCCTTTCTCTCCCCTGTGGACAGTTGCTCATTGGGGACAAGCATCTTGGAGAGTCATAGGGGCAAAGGCGGGACCTGGGAAACTTGGCACGGTTCCCTGCTTACGAGAGGCCAGACCACAGCGGCGCACACGACAAGCCTCGGCAAAGCTCCCGCTTACGACTGGAGCAACCTCGGGCGAGTTGCTTCTCCCACTTCAGTCTCGGTTTCCTCACCTGGACGTGGGGACAGGAACAGGTGTCACGAAGGGTGACACTGCAATGAGGGCACATACGGAATGCAGCAGAGGGACTTGTGGGTAGTAAAACCCTCTGTGATCCCAGCTATCATCGTTACTACGAGACGAACACAGAGCCTGGCACGCAATAAGCATTCAATAGCTACCCTGGGAATGAATGAAAACATCACAGGTGAGAAGACTTTGCTTAGTTACAGTCTAGCCACCCATGTGCCACAGGCACTAAACACTGCTTGTCTGCGCCTCCTCGTCCACAAAGCTTTGAGCACAGCTGAGGCCCTCTGCCCCGGATGTCAGCTTTCCACCTGTCAGATGGGCACGACCCACCTTCCCTGCTGCTTGGACACACGAAGAAGCGTCCGTGGAATGACGCACGTGAAACCGCTTTGAAAACTTTAAGCGTCAAGGAAGGAAGGAAATCCTTATTTTCATTCCATGTGCCTCGTGGCTTCACCCACGCCCTCCGAGTGTTCCCAGGGCTCTCTGGGACAAATTGGCAGTAGCCATGTTCCTGTCCCCAGCCCCCCAGGGGTGTCGGATGAGTTTTATGACACGAAGGCTGGGCTCATGCACGCTTTCGCTATTGATGCAAGTTGAATACACTCTAAGAAGTGGGTCCCCCCCCGGCCAAGAAAGTTCCTTCTCTAACCCGGGGAAAGAGAAGAACGCATGGAAGGTCTCCACGGTGGCCATTAGTTGAAGTGACTCCTGGCAGGAGAGCGGCGGGTCAGATGACACTGGGGAGCAAGGCTGGGGCTTCCGTGAGGAGGAGCTGGGGGGCACTCGGGAGCCACAGAGGATTCACAAGCAAGGGCGGAACAGGCCCAGGAAGAGAATTATTCGGGAGGCCACATGAGGGATAAATTACGGCAAGGACGACACAGGTCCTGCTGTGTCCTGCTGTGTTAAGTGACCAACTGTCCTGGTTTGCCCGGGACAGAGGGAGCTGCCTGGAAGGTGGGATCTTCAGTTTTAAAGGTGGGAAAGTCCCAGGACAAGTCGGCCACCCTAATTCAGCGTAAAGACTGCTTCTTGGAGCTGGGCGATGCGGTGATCCTGCCTGCAAGCCGGAAGGAACCTCCTGGTCCTCCTCGCTTGCTCTCACGCATAACCTCTCCTGCCCCATGCCCTCTCAGTTCAGTTCTGCTGAGCAACAACGAGTTTAGCAGGTTGACACATCAGTGTGGATTGCCTGCTTCACTCTATTAGGCAATATTTGTGTATTTCAACAAAGGCCTCCTGGAGACAACGTTTGAATCCAATGGAGTGACTAATAGTCAAAATGTTAGCCCAGGAGAGATGGGGAATATTTGGGGGGTGGGGTGGGGAGGTAAGTGGGGGAATTGCCACATCACCCACGTCACGTCCTGTCAGCAGCCTACCTGTTTTTACCTTGCACGGAGCCAGCTCTGTCTTCCTGGCTCACGAGCCTGCCCTGCAGAGCAAGCCTGCGGGAGCCCAGACTGCTTAAATATTCTGTAAATAATGCTGACGACGGAACTTTATCGACAGACTCACAGAATCATAGCACTAGGATCACAGGATGTCAGAGCAGAAACAGATGCCAGACATCACAGCGTCCAGGGTCAGAAAGCACAGTGCACTCCTGCTGCCACTTCCCCCTGCCATGCCCGCGGCAGACAGCACCAATCAATCACGGCACCGCCGAGCTGAGCTCGCTGGTATAGCCTTACCATCTTTCCAGGCCCTCTAGGAAGCAACCATCAAATATTGTTTGACTCTTCTACGAATAGCTAAGGTTTCTTGAACACACTAAGTATATTCCTTTCCCCACACCCTTTTTCATGACCACTTTAATCACCAACTATTTGCCCGGCTCTTTTATATTGGGGGTTTCTCAACCTTGGCACCACTGACATTTAGGCTGGGCAATTCTTGGTTGTGGGGGGCTATGCTGTGCATTGTAGGGTGTTTAGCAGCTTGCCTGGCCTCTACCCACTAGATAAATGCCAGCAGCACGGCCCCCCTCCCCCACAAGCTGTGACAACCAAAAATGTCTCCAGACATTGCCAAATGTCCCCTGGGGGCGGGAGGTGGGGTGCAGGGCAAAGCTGCTCCTGGTTGAGAACTATTTACTTCCATATCTTCTCAATCTTCTTCACACGGCCTCTAGAGCAGAAGCTCTGGATTTTTATTTCACAGATGAAGAGACTGAGGCTAAGGAGGCGGCCGAGACAGAGTGAGTGACAAAGGCAGGATGCGGGGCCAAAATTCCCCTCCAAGAGCTCTTCCTCCTCCAGCCGGGAAATTCCGCTGGGCTCATTGTCTTTGGCTGCAAACTCTGGGGCAAGGCCTGGAACCTGTGAGGCTGAGAAAAACCAGACGCCCGCCCAGTCGATGCTTCTGCGTCTGACAAGGGCGCTGGGGGTGGGCGGCCTGGAGCGGCCTGGCCGACGTCTCAGCCCCTCCGCACCCTGTACGTGGCTCTGGGTGCGGGGGACAGCCCCGGGAAGAGGCTGTCTGGGACCCCGAGACGCTCTCGCCAGTGGCACAAAGGCTATGAGAGCCGTGTTGGCGACACTACTAATGACACTCCCCTTCTCTCGAACACTGACAGGCTCTCCCCACGTCGTGGGAAGCACGTGAGAGCTGGCTTCGCCCCCCCCCCCCCCCCCCCCCCCCCCCCCCGCCCCAAGGATGTGGGATTGAAAACCTGACAGTTTGGACATACAGCCGTGGGCAATGTTTCCCCTTCTCCGGGGCTTGCGTCTGTGCCAGGAATTCCTAACAAAGGGGGGGAAATTAATTAATTTTAAGAACCCATAAAAAATGCTCATGGAACTGACTGGTTAGAAACTGTCCATTTTTTCTCCTTGGTAGCGATCAAAATGTCACGAGTTTCTACACACATATTTCACAGACGTTCCATAAATCTTCCTGATGTGCTTCTTCCCTATAAGTGAGGTCCCCTGGGAAGTCATTGAGTTTCCTCACTACATGTATTCAAGAGAAAATTGCATGTAACACTCAGAGAAGGCGGCGGTCGGGGGTAGGGGGGGAGGAGTGGGGGGGCGGGGAGG
>PVKZ01009091.1:0-12539 GCA_004027375.1 Macroglossus sobrinus
GGAGGAGGGGAGACTGGAGGTGGTGGCATGGTCAGGAGAGATGAGAAACTGCAGGGTGAGGGGATGCCTCCTGTGAACACTGGGGGAAGGGCACAGAGCAGGGCTTTTAGTCTTCTCAGCATTGACATTTGAGGCTGGAAGTTCTTGTTGGGGGGCCTGACTTGTGTCCTCTAGGTTGATGAGCACCATCCAAGGGCCTCTCTACTCACTAGAACCCAGTGGCACTCACCAAGGTCTCATGTTAAGAACATTTTTTCTGACATCTCTGTACGTCCAGTGGAAAGGGGAGAGCAGGTGGTACAATCACCCCTAATATGCACTAGTCTGTACATCAACCAACCAAATGGAACCCTATATCTCTCAGTGTATTAATAAGAGAAGAAACAGACATCT
The DNA here is from genome assembly GCA_004027375.1 of Macroglossus sobrinus. Classification (NCBI taxonomy): domain Eukaryota; kingdom Metazoa; phylum Chordata; class Mammalia; order Chiroptera; family Pteropodidae; genus Macroglossus; species Macroglossus sobrinus. Next base: position 394 of record PVKZ01009091.1, read on the forward strand.
TTAATATCTAAGAGAAATTAGTTTTAATCAATTAAAAGTTGATTGGTCAGATGAAAGCATATTTAGATGTGATTAACAGATGGCTGCCTGTATTTCACCAGCCAGAAGACTGGAGGGCATTCCCAGACTATAGCCACAAATCAGGATGACAACAGTGGGCTAAACCTCACAGTCACATGAGGAAAATTCTGTAGACACTGGGGAGAGAAAATACAAGAAAATAAACCTACATGACATGACATTAGGTTGTCTACTTCAACGTTCTTATTATTTTAAGAGGCATCTTAGTTGTGAATGCAAAGTCCTTACTATCATTTGAAAGAAACATCTTATTAAAAAGAAAATTTTATTATAGGAGTTTATATTTTCAGGATCATAAACTGTGTGATCACTAAGTATGAATCTACCGCCTAAAATAGATGAATCAGTATCTGGACAAGGTCATGATCTCAGTCCCAGCACCTGTGGGCTGACAGCACCCTGCCCCTCCCCCAAGACTGTGCTCCTCTCTGAACCACAGGAGACATTGCTGCTCCCTCATTAGGGGGAAGGAGGGTCTTAGTAGGGCCCTCACCTTCCTCCACCCACCTCTGGACGCTGGGCAGAATCTGCTGTCAGCTCTTGAGTGTGTTACTTAAGTTATCGACCTCTTCTCTTGTCCTTCATTCATCCCAGCATTATGACAACACAGGAAGTGACTTCTGCATGTGATTTTGAGGGAAAGGTTTTCAAAAACAGTTTCCTTCACCCACCTTGAACACACCTCCACCTTGAGTGCCTTCATCCTTATCCAGCAGCATTGAGACACTATTTTAGTCATCAGATGCTTTCCAACTCTCAGGGAATGTGTGACTCTGCTCTGTGTGTAGGAATGACAAATAGAAATGGACATAGAGAAATGATATGAGTTTTCATAGAACATATTTTACACAAACATGAAAGCTTAAAATAATAGGAGAGTCAACAAAAAATTGACATTCCTGAGCTGCAACATGGATGGGTTCGGCCCTCACCATTTCCTAAGAGCAAGCCTCAAAGTGTGACATTAACGATGACCCAGGAAAATAAGACTCATCATAGTTACTTTTAAATGGTTGTTTTTCTAAAGAGAACATTCCAGTGTATTATTTTCATTTTATAACAATGTAAGAGTACCCTTCTTTCAATAGCTATTCACAATTTTGTGACCTGGTAAAATTATTATCCCTTTGCCCCTTTAAATCTCAAATAAAAAACTAGAGGCAGCTGCCCCAGATAGCACTGCCTCCCCAGCAGCAGGACTAACTGGGGCTCCACCTCACCTGGTCCTCAAAACACATGGAGCCTTCTGGTGGCCCCCTGATGTCCGCGCATCGCTGGTGTGTTGATTGGAAAGTGGGGGCCCTTTGACTAAAAATCCGGCGCTCTCTCTCTGTGACTCCATCCTGACCTTCCCACCGCGCTCGCAGACTCCAGGACGCTCCAGACGCCAGTCTCTCCTGGAAGCTCCGATCCGCACTCAGTCAGGGCTGCTCCGGGGCGCGCCTGACACCGCGACCACCGCCAAGGCGCCCCGGGACGGGATCCAGCAGTTCCTACAGGTAGCGGTCACCAAAACTGGGAAGTAGTTTCCCACAAGGCGCCCCGATCCCATGAGTTGTTACCCGGCCATTCTCTCCGTGGTGTAAAAATCAGGCTGCGTTTCCACCACCTTTACCAAAGCCAGGTTCATGTGTTTATTTCCTGATTCGTGTGTGTGTGTGTGGGGGGGGAGGGGGGGGTGTGCGTGAATGCGCCCCCTGGAGGAAACGAGAACTGTGGCCTTGTCAGAGACTGCACCTGGGACGCAGGGACAGTTATATGAGGCACAGGATTTGGTCGCTGAGCATATGAGGGTGGTAACCGTGGTGGGGGATTTCTTGCTGAGGCCTGGGGCAGGGCAAGGAGAGAGTCAGAGGTTGACCAGGAGCCGCATGAGACCAAGAGGCAGAGCCCGTGGACAGCATCTCTGTGTAACCCCTGATGGGAGATGGGCAAGTACTTTTCTGTGCCCAGATTGGGCCTCTGAACAGAAGTCTCCCTCCAGTGACCATTACTGGGAGGATGAGACAGAGTCAGACTGGATATCAGGCCTGCCTGTCTTCATCCCCAACAGATGCTTGTTAAACATGCATTAAATAGACGAAGGGAACCATACAATGGAAACTGTCACCACGTGTGACACCGAAAAGTCAGACCGTGTTCCTTACAGACACAGGGACACAGGTGTCAGCACAGCTGGAGGTCAGTTCATTCCTACAGCTTCCCCAAGGATGGACCTGTACATCTCTTACCCTCAGAAGGGAGGACAGGAACCCACAACATTGAGGGGTGGACCACCTCCATCATTCCTAGAAAACCACTGCCACCCCATCTGACCTTGGGAGGGATATTTTATCTCCATAGGGTGACCAGGAGGCAGCTTGTGTGTCCCTCATCTTCTCCAAGAAACCTGAGCTGGGAGGTACCACAAAAGAGGGTGTAACCCACCCTGACCTCAAAGGGAGTCGGGATGACATCCTGTTCCCAGGGTCCCTGGTCCATGGAGACTCCTTCCTGTGGTCCCTGAAGACATCTCACCAGCCTGTGGTATCCTGGGAACAAGGGGAGATTCCTATGCAGGATGGGACAGGATACCCCAGGAGCTGCATTTGCTTCTATCTCAGAGATGCTGAGGGTCTCACGGGGCCCTTGCCTCCCCACCCCCAAGGTGTCCTGACTGAGTCTCCACATGGAGCTGCACCAGCTCAGAGGGACTGAGGGGAAGCCTAGAGCAGATGACAGACAAGGACACAGATTAATTTGATGCGACCTCCCAGAACTGTGATCAGGGAATTTCAAACATCTTGGGACTAGCCTTTAGCCCAACACATTTTCCTGAAAGCCTCAAAAGACCCCTGAGGGGACACTTCCTTTGAAGCCTCAGGGACAAGGAGCTCCTCATGAAACAGCACATTCCCCTGGGGGCACAAGACTCTTGATACTGGACCCGTAATGCGGGGGACAACGACCGTCCTCTTTATGGGCTTAACTCGACACTGGGATGAAGTCAGGTAGCCTGGAACCTATAGTAACTAAACTCAGGCTGACCAGCCCTTCAGCTTCAAGTTCAGAGCTCACCTCTGGCAGGGCTCAGGGTCAGCTTACATCCTCAGGGCCCTGGTCAATATCCTTGGCACAACCCCTGCCATTGGGCACAGGTCTCCTCATGCCCTCCAGGGGGCGACATTGAGACACACAGACAACACACAGAAAATTAACACAGGAGCCTGGCTTTGGCAAACAACGTGGAGAAGGAGCCTGATTTCCATCCCACAGACCCTTCTAGTCCCCTCCCACGTGCCTGCTCTGCTCCTCTGCATCCCCTAGGGGTAGAGGAGCACCTGTTATGTCAGGGGTCTCTGTGTAGCTCCCATTTCCTGCCTGATACCACCCATGGGGAAGGCAGGGTGACCATAGGGAAGTCCCCTACTCAGAAGACAGAGGCAGCCCCAACAGTAGGTGAGCACATAGACAGACTCTGAACCACAGCTCAGCAACAGACACAGAGAGGGAGCATCTATCTGAATCCAACCCGTGAGGACTAGAGAACCCACAGCCATCTAAACTCCTATACCATGCTCTCTCCCCAGGACACACAGGTCACCTCCCCTTCATACCCGTGAATTACAGCTCCTTCTGACACACCTGGTTCTGGGTCTCTGTCCCTGGAAGCTGAAGCCAAGTTGATGACACTGGAGATAGAAGGTGGGTCCCCTCACCAGTCATCACCCAGCTTTTTCACCCTCAGAGTCATCTCTGTGACCTTCCTGCTGGGAGGCTACCCAACCATCCCGAAGCATTTGACAACAGGGGGAGACCCCGGTGCCCAGCTGGGTTTCGATGTCACAAACAGAAATAATCTTTCAGGTTTGGGGACCTCTGGGGCTCTCTGTGTGGTGCAGACGGACCGAGGAACAGGACACAGCAGAGGCTGATACTGGATGAGTAGGTGAGTCTTCCTCTTAGAGGACAGGGGTCCCCGTCAGCCTTGCCATTGAAAATGTGCTCCTTGGGCCAGTGTGATCAGCCTCCCCTGAGAGCTTTTTGGATGTAGGCTAAAGTCCACCTCACACCTACAGTGTCAGAGTCTGTATTTGAACAGGACCTGCAGACATTCCTTGTGCACATGAGAGGGGGAGGGGCTGTCCCAACCCCACTTTGCATGGTCTCAGCCTGGTGGGGCATCCTCATTAGCTGGGCAGCTGCTGAAGCAGCATTTTAATGATGTCACTGAGGCGTCCAATCTTTACAAAGTTCAACAGGTGATCAATGCACAGCAGGTGTGATATCCCTGTGACAACAGTTTCAGACATATTCCCGGGGCTCCTGGTCTGAAGGCAAAAGCCAGCAGAATGAGAAAGGTATGCGGGAGAGGCAACTGTGCACCCAGCAAGCAACTGTGGAGGATGCCTTGACCTCAATGCTACAAGCTTGTGCTTATTGAACAGGGTGTGTGTGTTGTTTGTGGGTGTGGGGGTGTGGGTGTGCGCATGCACAGAGGCCCCAGCAGTTCCCAGGGAATAGAAATGTAGACATAAGGTAAAGGGGAAGAGAGGACAGGGCAGGCAGGTTTGATGGGAGGGAGAGGGAGAGTTCTGGACAGAGACCACGCCCCCGCTCACATGACAGAGAAGCACTCCTGCCCTGGTCAGATGCTCAGCACACCAGGAGGAAGGACAGCCCATTCCATATACCGAGACGATGGTCCCTGTGAGCGTTTCTGGATCCCAAGCTCTTCTCCCAGAGGGATAGATGAAGCAGACAGCAGTCACCATGGAACCCCCCTCAGCTTCTGCCCCCAGATGGTGTGTCCCCTGGATGGGGGTCCTGCTGGCAGGTGAGGGGGGTTCAGTACCCTGGGGGTAGACAGGAGGCTGGGAGACAGGGACTGGCTGGGGTCTCCTGGGGATGACAGGGCTCTGAGAGGGGGCAGAAGGCTCTGTTTGGACCTGAAGCTAAAGTTTATGGGAAGAGGAGGAGGAATCTCATATCTAGAAATGCTGAAGGGCAGGAAAACCTCACTTAGAGTAAGCTTGACAAACTATTCCTCACTGAGCAGTAATTTCTGAAAACTGATAATAATAATAATTTATATTAGCGTGGCACAGTGTCCTTACCACCAGCCCCAGAAAGGGGAAGATACACATCAGAAAGTGGAAGGCCCTGGGAATAAATGTTCATTCATCCACAGGTGTTTGCAGCCTGTTGTAGGCACTGGGGCTGCAACAAGATCAGACAAGCTCCTGCCCTCACTGAGCTCATGTTCCATGGGAAGGAGACAGACAAGGAAAGGTCTAGATGTGATGTCAGGTACCAACAAGTGCCATGAAAGGAACAGGGCAGGGAAAGGTCAGAAAGTGAAGATGGAGGAACTTTAGAGGAGGTGGTCAGGGAACGTGTCTCCCAAGGACACCCCTGAGGTGCAGCAGGGGTCTGAGGGCCGTGAAGGGGTGAGCCAGGCAGACACCTGGGGAAGAGTTTTAGAAACAAAGGAAATACGGGGATCGGAGATGCTGAACTAATGGTGGCCATGCTGCTGACCTTGACCACAGTAGACACACACGCCCTCACACACACACATTCACATTCGTGTCAAGGCTGAAAGATGAAGAGACCTGCTCATTCACCAGGGCTCATCTTTCCATCCCAACACATAGATCCAAATATTGATCAACTTCGCTCTTCCCTCCTACTCTCACTCTTAACCTTCTGGAACCCGCACGCCACTTCCCAACTCACTTGTGCTGACCAGTGTTGCCAAAGGGAAGGATGTGCTTCTCCTAGTCCACAATCTGCCTGAGGGTCTTGCAGGCTATGACTGGTACAAAGGGGCAAGTGTGGGCAGCAATCCTCTGATTGCAACATATGTAATAGAAAATCAAGAAGTATCCCAGGGCCTGCACACAGCAGTAGGGAAACAATATACCACAATGAATCCCTGCTATTCCAGAATGTCACCCTGGAGGACAAAGGATACTACACCCCATAAGCCATAATAAAAACTTTTCAGAATGAGGAAGTAACTGGACAGCTCTGCGTATCTGTGAGTGATTCTTCTCTGTCCTCTGGGTGTTGGGTGGGGAATTCTACATCACATACACAGGATCGGCAGCCCTGGACTCTGCCTCCATCCCCACTGCATTGTGTCCCAGGCTGGGGGTTGAGCACTGAGTGCAGGACACACACAGTGGAGACACACTTCCTAAGGTCAGAGCTCCCTTCCCAGATTCTAGCCCCTGCAGACATTCACCACAGGGAGAAGGACCAGTCTGATGGGTGCAGCTCAGCCGAGGGAGACCAGTCTCAGTCCTGCCCTGGGTCCCGTCCATGACCATGACCCTGAGAAAGACCCTGCAGGGCTCAGTCACAGTCTGGCCTGAGGGGACCCCTGGGATCCACACAGAGCAGCTCAGCCTGGGCAGCCCCTCCCCAGACCCCTGTTCCAGGGCTCCTGACTCCAGGGACCCCGGGGAGCCTGTGTCAGATTGGGTTTGGCATCCTGGGCAGGGCTCAGTGGGAGCAAAGATTTCCCTAGTGCCTGAGTCACAAGGTCATCTGAACTGGTCACCAGCCAGGACTCAGACCAAGAGCCACATCTGGACAGGTGCAGAGCCTTTTCCTTCACTCGAGACTTTGGGTGGAGAACACAGATGGACAAGGTCCCTGGGCTATTAACCAACTGCCCTGGGAAACTTCGGAGATGCCAAAGGAAGGTCAGCATTCCCAGAGGGACAGGGGATTGAAGAGGATCCAGGAAGCCCAGGGAGCCCCTCTCACAGACACATCGATACCACATGCTGTTAACATGGGCAGCTCCTCTGTTCCAAGCTCCCTGTCAGCAATTATGAAAGATTTATAGTTAACTCATGGGTAACATGGCAAGCCTGAGACCATTTACCATTCATCCTGTTTTATTCAGGAGAGACTGAGTTACGGGGAGATAACAGTCACTGAACCAGTCACACAGACCATGACTGGCCCATCTGAGTCATGCCGAGATCTCTCTGCAGATGTAGCCCTGTCCTCTCCTCCACCCCCAGGCTGTGCATGTGCAGACCCTGAAACCAGGGGGCGGTTCACGTCCTTTCTTCTCAGGCTTCCCCAGGTCAGAGGGAGAGATTCTGGTCTGGGCAGTGAAAGGAAATGAAGAATTAATCTGTTTCATACTCTAGAACCAAATTATCTGTAATAACAATGAGAATCAGTGCTGAGGACACCTCAGGTGGCACAGCCACACCTCCCTGCACTGGACTCGAAATCACTGTTTCCTGGTGTGTTGGTGTCACTCCCACCAGATACAAAGGAAAGGACTTTACTTCTCACTCCCCACTCCACACCTGCAACCAACTCAGGGTTCAACATGTAACAAACACTCAAGAGTTTGATGAAGGAAGAAGGAATTATGGGGAATGTATGACTGAAATGAATGAATGAGTGAATGATTCATAATCTCTGAAGAGATGGGCACCTGGATTCAGAGTCCTAGGAGGTTTTGCTACCCCTGTGCCCTGTCCCTCCAGGAGCTGAGACCCACATTCCATCCCTCTGACCACCTGCCCCTAAAGCCCCCAAAGAGCCAAGTCTCAGACTGTGAGAGGGTTTTCCTCACCTCACTCATCCTGCACTGGGGCAGCGTGGGTCTCTGAGTCACCTGTAACCCCCACCGCTCACTGCCATGGACAGTTCTGGCTCTCTGCCACTCCCACATCCCTCACCTGCCTCCTCCTTCACTCCAGCCACACTTCCCTGCTCTGCACTGCTTCCTCCTCCTGGAAACCTCCCTGTATTCTCCCACTAACCCCTGTGGACAAGCCCACCCTCCCAAGCAAGAGGAAAAGACACAGAAGTCAGCCAGAGGAGCAACAGGGACCTTTTTCCTAAATCTAACATAACACATATCATTTATAATTTGTTATCATGTCTCCCTTTATACAGAAGTCACACCTAGACGTCCCCTCTGATCACTCCTGTCCTCTTAACAGGCTCACATTCTTTCTCTGCCCAGGGAGTCAGTGCTTTCAAACCAGCTGTGACATTTTCCTTTGATCACAGTGTGACCCTGGATAAACTGCAGAACCTGGTCTGTGACCTTCAGAGCTCTCTAGAGAAAGAGTTCTCCAGAAACTGGTCTTAGCTCTTTGCAGCATTAATAATGTTTCCACATTTTCTTTCACAGTTTAACTTCTACTCAAATCTCTCTTTCATAACTGTCCTTACGAATGGTTCGCAAGGGTCAGATTCCCACCACACCCTCTTCGCACTTGTCACCACTTCTGCATCAGAAAACATAAGCGTGCATTTCAGGAATAATCACCATGGTCCTCACCGCCCTCTGCAGTGGGACAGGAGACATTAAGGACCAAGGGCAGAGAGCGTGGTTCTGCTCCAAAGCCAGCCAGCCCCAGCCGTCTCCTCTCTCTTCCCATCATTTCCAGCACTGACTGTCACTGTTTCATGTCAGTCACCTGAACAAACTGTCCCACGAGAGGCATTGCCATCTGGGTCCTGAGCTAACCTCTGGGCTTGCTCCTGGTCGCCCATGTGTCATTTCTGCTCAAACCCCCACTCCCCAGGCCAGGCAGTCAGCTGGTCAGTGAAGAACCAGGAGAGGTGTGGAATGAGTTGGGTCCCTGATTCCAGGTCCTGTGTCTTTCCATGAACCATGCTGCAAAGCTACTGACACTTGAGAAAGTCTGTGCCTTCTCCCAGATATAGAGCTGGTGGCCCTATGTTCTCTGAGTGCTCAGATCCTCGCAATTTGTCATGTGAAATGCACCTGCCTTATTTTTTGAAGGACTTGGGCTGGCTGAGAGGTGAGAGATGCCAACCCACCTCTGATTGAAGATGCCTTGGGAGGAATCAAAGGTCCCACACAGGGTAATGTTCTCTCTGTTATCTGCACAGCCGAGCTACTCACACCCAACGTCACAAGCAACAACTCCGACCCCGGGGAGAACAAGGACCCTGTAGTGTTAACATTGAACCTCAGACTCAGGACACTACCTACCTGTGGTTGATCAACCATCAGAGCATCATGGTCAGCGCCCAGCTAGAGCTGTCCAAGGACAACAGGACTCTCACTTCACTCCGTGTCACAAGGAATGACACAGGACCCTATGAGTGTGTAACCTGGAACCCAGTGAGTGTCAGCCACAGTGACCCATTCCACCTGAATGTCCTCTGTGAGTAACTTCTGTTCCTATCTGGCCCAGGCTGCCCGCCTAAAGCCACGCTGCCAGAAGCCAGTCTACATCTGTCCCTCACAGGTCCAAGTACTCAGACCCTCACCCCAGACACTCAGGATGGCCATGGCTTCCTGTACCAGGCAAATCAGGGAGATCCCAGCCTTGAGACTAGACTAGGAGGAGACAGGTTACTTCTGTCTTGAGAAGATCAGGGTAAACCATCTGTCATGGGAAACAGGTTAATGTCTCAGACTCAGACTCAGTAAACACAGGGAGTTATGGTTGGGACTTTTTAAAAACAAGACTGTTTTAAACAAGCTTATTTAAAAACAAGCTCAGAGGAGCAGTGTGGACCTTATACACACAAGGAGCTTCCCCTTCCCTCTGATTATGTCACATTGGCTTTGTTCTCTTTGTTCCAGATGGCCCGGAGACCCCCACCATTTCCCCCTCAGACCGCCATTACAGTACCGAAGCAAACTTCAGTCTCTCCTGCCACACAGCCTCTAACCTGCCCGCATAGTATTATTGGCTCATCAATGGGAGGCCCCAGCAGCCCACACAGGAGCTCTTTATCCCCAACATCACTGCAAATGAAAGTGGATCCAATACCTGCCTCGTCCATAACTTGGTCACTGGCCTCAATAGGACCACAGTCAAGATTATCACAGTCTCTGGTAAGTGGCTCCCTGGGTCATCGGCCCCAGCTCTGGTGTTGGAGGTCTGTCTGGTTTTCAGAAAAGAATCTGAAAGAAGTTGCTTCCCATTTGCTAGTGTCACAAGCAAATTACAAATCTGTCCCTGAACCCTCACACTATGCCTCTGCAGATCCCTCCTCTCCTTGTTCCTGACTTCTCACGGCAGATGTGGGTCCAGCATGGACTGTGTAAAGGTGGTTCTCTCTGCCCCAGAAAGCCCCACGTGGAGGGGGCTCTGCAGGTGGGGAAGGGAGAAGGGCCCTCAGGGTCAAGTTCCTTTTGGTTGTTGTTGAATTGCAGAAGAGCTTTAGCTATTCTGGATATGAATCTCTTACCAGATAAGGTTTGCCAGTGTGGGCAGTTATCATTCTCTCATTGTGTCCTCTAGTGCACAGACATTTTCTCTTTTGCTGCAATTAAACTAATCTCTTTTTTCTCTTGTTGACTGTGCTTTTGGTGCCTTATCTAAGAAATCACTGGCAAATCCAACTTCCAGAACTGCTTCTCTGTTTTCTTCTATCACATTTCTAGTGTGACTCATGTTTAGATATTTCATCCATTTTGAGTTAACTTTTTTACATGGTATAAGGTAAGAGTTCACCTTCATTGGTTTGCATGTGCATATCCATGTTCCCATTTCTCGGTGTGAGTAGAATTCCCCCCCCCCTTCTTCGAACGGAATTGGTGACCATGTCGAAAATCATTTAATTACATAGACCAGGTTTCATTTCTGGGTCTTCCATTCTACACATTGGTCTAAACTGAGGTCCTTATGCTAAATTCGTACTCTTTAGATTACCGTAAATTTATGATCAGTTTCAAACTCAGGAAGTCCAAAGTCTCCACACCTGTTCTTTTTAAAGATTCTTTTGGCTATCTCGACTCCCTTGAGATTCCATATCAATCTTTGAAAATTTTAAATTCTGCAAATGTTTAGTTGGAATTTTAACAGGGATTGCATTGAATCTGTGTATCTCTTTGGGTGCTATTGTCATCATAACAATACTAAGACTTCAGATCCCTGGGCATGGATGCCTTTTCATTTGTCTCTGCCTTTTTAATATTCTTTCATCAACCTTTTGTACTATTCTATGTACACGTCTATTACTCCATGTTTAAGTTTATCTCTAAGTAATTTACTTTATGTTACTAGAAATGGAATTGTTTTCTTAAGTTCCTTACCAGATACCTCATTGTGAGTATATATTTAAAAAAAAAAAAAGCTGATTTTGCATGTTGATATTGAATCCTGCAGCTTGGCTGGATTTGTTTATGCTAACAGTGTTTTTGTAGCATCTTTGGCATTTTCTACATAGAACTATATGCATCTGTGAGCAGACATGACTGTACTCTTCCTTTCCAATTTGGATGCATTCTATTTTGTTTTCCTTGCCTCTTTGTTCAGGCGTAGACCTCTTTGCTATGGTGAAGAGAGGGTGGATGTGGCATCTTTATCTTCTTCCTGATCTTAGAGGAAAAACATTGAGTGTGTCAGCTATGAGGCTAGCTGTGGGCCTTTCACATAAGGTTTTTATCATGTTCCAGTACTTTCTTTCTGTTCCTGAAAGAAAGTACTTTGTTCAATTGGTAATCATCTTCTAGAGAATTCTTTGTTCAATTGGTAATCATCTTCTAGAGAATTCTTTCACCATGATATTCAATCCGCAGATGAGGAAGGAAAAGTTCTCTTCAGAGTGAGAACTCTTTCCCTTGAAAGTTCAGTCCTAAATCTCGAAGACTGGGCGGGGCCATCCTCATTCCTCAGTAAATTACTTAACAAGCTATAAATAGCATCCCTACTTTATGTGAAGTTGCCCCAGCCTCAGGATGGACAGGCTAGCAGGTTTGTCATTTAAGATGCACAGAAGTTTATAAGAGAAGTGGGACCTGACCTTTAAAGTCACAGAAGCTATAGAAAAGAACACACACAAGTCCACGAGAAAAAACTGATGTGACGATGAGGTTGCTGGACACATGCGCTGAGAAGAGATTCAGGAGGTGATACTACAGAGATGTCCTATGGGGCTGGTCAGAGGTTAACCTGGGGTGATCCAGGGTCAGAGAGGAGGTACAGATTGTCACTGGAACAAATACACTCGTCCTTCTGCAGAGGCCAGAGCCATCCTCCAGTGACCTTTACAGAGCTCACTGTGGACTACAGTGGCTGAGATCTGTGAGGGAGGAGCGTGGCCCCAGGCCCCAG
>PVKZ01009092.1:0-12517 GCA_004027375.1 Macroglossus sobrinus
CCCAATGCAACCGACTGTTCGAAATGACACTTGGCTTGAAAATGAACAGGGACATGAACAGTGTGCACACGTGCGCCTCCCATAAGGCTGCGGGCTCCTGCAGCGAGGACCCGCCACCTTCACCTGGCTTTCAGTCGCCCTCCAGGCCGGGGCGCAAAGGCAAGAAGCCTACAGGGGCCAGCAGGCCCTAGCAGGAGGGAAGGGGCCGGTTAAAGACGACATATTGGAACCTGAAGGCAACTAACTGGTCCCCCAAAGGCATTTCAGCAAAGAAGAAAGGAAGGAGGGAGGGGGGAGGGAGGGGTCAGGGGTGGAGGGAGGGAGAGAGAGGACAGAGGCAGGGGAGAGGAGGGAGGGAGGGAGGGAGGGAGCAAACCGAGGTTCGTGCTGGCCAGATGGGACACCTCCCTCATCCCGGGCCATGTTTGGGCTGGGCCCCCAGGCCGAGGCTGCAGCTCTGGGCGCTGGGCCTCTCCCGGGGGAAAAGCCGATGACAAACGGATATGAAATGAGAAGGTGAACCCCCCACAAGTCCAGGCGCTGAGGCAGGAAGGAGGGGCCGGGCGCAGAGGCCAGGGGGACACAGAATCTGAGGTCCCTGCTCCCTCTGCCCACGCCTCTCAGGGCCTCAGCCAGCCCCGGTCACCGCGTCACCGCCCAGGCCTGCAGGAGGTTCCAGGGAGGCCTCCGTGTGAGTGCAGGGCTTCCCGCGGGCCCGGCAAGCGCCAGCGAAGTCCTTGCCATCGTGGCCGGGGGGCGGTGGTCTCCTGGGGAGCTGGCACCCAGGGCCAGGGCTCCCATGTGGCTGCAGCAACGGCGCCCCAGGCGTCTGGGTGACTCATCGCCGACCCTCCAGAGGCTCAAAGCTAGTCTTCCCGCACCGAGTGTGGGTGGGGGGCGGTGGGTGTCTGTTCCCCACACCCCTCTGCTCCAGCCAACAATGTCTCTGTCTGACCCAGGGCGGCGGCAGGGACAAGGGGAGACAGGGCCAGACAGCCAGCAGGCAGGGGCCGGGCAGGCCGGCATCAGCTGTGCTTGGCTAAGGGCGTGGCTGTGGTGAGAATCCAGAAATATCTGAAGGGTGGGGTACCAGGGCAGGCTCTGGCCAGCACCCCTGGAACAGGCCTGCAGCAACATCGTCAGAGAAGGGACTTTGTGCCCCAGCAAGGGGAGGCCCCTCCTGCCCAGGGCCACCACTGGGTGGTCACAGCGGCTGGGCTGGGCGGTGACTGCGGCTCCAACCCCTCCAGCAGCCACTTAAGTCTGGAGCGGATGAGGCAGAGGGCTGCAGGCGAGGCTGGGCCTGCGGGCGCCTCCCACCAGCTTTCTTTAATGGGGAGGGGGCCGGGGATGTGGGGGTGGGGAGGGAGGACGGAAAGGCTGTCTCCCCAGCCAACTTGATTGAGTCAGAGGAAATTTAACCATTTGCTCTGGGCCCAGTCCCACCACACTTGGACAGCTCTCCCCAGAAATGACTGCAAAAAAAAAAAAAAAAAAAGGGGGCGATCACGTGACAAGGGCCGGCCAATGACACGCAGAGATGACCTCAATTCCCAAATATTGGGGTCAAGTTTCATTTCACATACTCTCCTTTTGCCCGTTAGGATGTTAAACGGCCCCAAATGCAAGCTTCCTTCTCACGCCTGCACACCCTGGGCCAAGGAGAGGAAGGTTGGGAAGCAAGAGCCATGTTCGGAGAAGACTCGGAAAACATCTGGCAAACCTCAAAATGGAGAGACGGAGAGGGGGCTGGCGGAGGACCTCCTCTCCCCCCACCACCACCCCGCCTCCCCGCCTCTCTAGTGCACAGACAGCCACCCCCACCGGCCACGCACTGAGGATGGCTCCAAGACGGTCCCGCCCGGGCCGGGATGAGGGCTGTGGGGGACCCGCCGGAGAACTGGCTCCTTCACACGCGTCTAACGTCTTTTTGTCCAAAGCAAACTGTCAGCTGTAACAGCCCAGGTCCACCTCCAGGCTTGACTCCCACGGGTGCCCCTCAGTGAGGCAGGGAAGCAGGGGACTGGGGCAGGGGGACAGAGACGGGGAGCGAGCCCAAACGCAGGCAAACGCATACTCTGCAGCTTCCGGGGTGGACGCTGCCCTCAGGGGTCCCCTCCTGTGCTCCTGGGAGGAAGGCCGGCCAGAGGAGCCGGGACAGGGCGCAGTCCCCGAGGGACCACGGGGCCCCTGACCACATCCCTCGCCAGGCTGCACACCACGTTCCAGGAGGCTTCTATTGTCCCCCCACCTTCGGTCCACCCCAGGAGACACGTGGAGCCAGCTGGCCCCAGCTCGTGGGCACGATGAGGGCAGCCCAGGGATAAGACCCCAGGTCCCAGAGCCAGGCGGGCCCCTCTGCCCTCCCCCGCAGCGCCTCGTGGGCTGGGCCCCCCGACTCCTGCCAGGAGGAGAGGGAAGCACACCTCCACCGGCCAGTGAAACACGGGGCGTGAGTCTTCCAACGTGTCAGGAGTGCAGGGCAGCGAACAGGTCCCCCTCGCAGGGACGGCTGGCTGGTGCCGCTGTCCCCGGAGCCCGCCGCCCCAACCCTCTGCCCCGACCTCGCACCAGCGGCTCTGAGCCTCCCCACCTGTTAACGGGGGGGGGGGGGGGTGGCTCGGGGGACCTTCCAGGGCCTTGAGCGCCAAGGTCCCAGGGTGTGTGAAGAAGACCCACCCCACAGGCGCCACCAAGGGTGATGCTCAGAGAGCCACTGTCCCCTCAGGAAGATGGGCCAGAGGTGCCAGGAGCCCAGGCAGGCGCCCGGTCAGCGACAGCTCGCAGGGGAGACGGCTCCTCCTAGGGGAGGCCTCAGGCAGGGGCCCCACAGATGTGCCCCATCCAAACCACTGGAGGCTGGATTCCAAGCCCATCTCCTGGCTTTGGGCCACAAACCCATCTGTGGGCTGCAAACCCAGGAAAAACTGCCTCCTGGGAGTCAAGAGGTTTGGAGTTGGGGTACAGTGCAGGGCTGGGGGGCCACTGTCCGGGGCGCCCCAGCACCACGGAGCACTTAGGTGATGGGACTGCAGGAAGCCCCGCGGGGGGAAGCCGAGAGCCAGCCGGGCCTGGAGACAGAGGGAGGATGCGTTGGGGGCTCCGGGTCTGGGGCTCCCCCCACCAGCAGCCCCCCGCCTCCGGGGTCCCTGCTGGAATCGGCAGGCTGCGACTCTAGGGGGCGACCCTTCCCGGTTTTCAGGACAGAAAGTTCTCTGCAGGGCCGCGCGCAGGCCTGAGAACACGAGAGTTTCCGGACAAAAGTTTGCGGGGCGCCCGGAGGACAGCTGTCGGGCTGGTCCCCGCACGCAGCCCCTCCCGGCCCCCGCGACGGCCCCGCCCGGCCGCGCGGCGTTGTGCCGGCGCGTCTCCCTCCCCGCGGCCCCCGACCGATGGCATTCGGCGCCTCGGCCCATGCATTCCACAGCCCCGGGGGGGTGGGGAAAGGCCGGCGGCCGCGGTGACAGCCGCGCCCCGCCCGCGCCCCCGGCGCCCCCCAGCCCGCGCCCTTACCTGCGCGGCTCGGAGGCGGCGCCCACAGCAGCAGCAGCAGCAGCAGCAACAGCGGCGGCGACGGGGACAGCAGCAGGGCGCCCGCGCGGCGCGGGCTGCGCGCTTTCCAGCGGGTGTGGACGTCCATGCCGGCGGGGCACGGGTCGGGGCGCGCGGGGGGAACCTCGGGGGACGCGGGGCTCGGCCCTGGCAGCGGACTCTGGTGGGGCCGGCACGACCTCAGGAAGTCATGGGCAGCGCGCGCGGCTCGTCCCCTTTGTGGCGGTGGCTCTGCGGCCCGGGTCGGCGCGCGCGCTCGCCCACGCGCGCGGGACGGCTCGCCCTGGGCCCGCGGGGCGGCCGGGACCCCCCGCTCGGCTCGCGCGCCCTCGCCGCCTCCTCCTCCTCCTCCTCCTCCTCCTCCTCCTCCTCCTCCGACTCCCGCTCGCCTGCCCTGGCCGCCGCCGCCCCGCGACCCGCTCCCCGTGGGCGCTGCGCTCGACTGAGGTCCTGAGCCAGCCGCGGGGACGGGGAGTGCGGACCTCGCCTTGGGCGCCCAGCACTTTTCCCTGCCTCCGCGCTGGAAGGCGCCCGCGGGGGGCTGTCGATCCCCGACGCCCGCAGCAAATCAGAGCCCGGCGCTGGGCTCGCCGGGCCGGCCTCCGCCTCCCACTGGGCGCCGCGGGGCCAAGGGGTGGGGACAGGCGGCGAGTTGCAGCGAGGAAGGGGCTGGCCCGGGGCGGGAGCGGACGTGGGGCGGGCGCCGCGCCCCGAGCTCTCCGCCAGCGCGCGCGCGGAGGGGCGAGGGGTCGGCCTCGGAGCCCGAAAGCCCACCGGGGCCCCCTACTCTCCCCGCCTCCCCCACCCCCGTACCCACACCTGGCCGAGCCCCAGGAACCTGTGTGGAGGGGCCCCGCGTTTGATCACTCGGGGTTAAAAATGAAAGTCGCAGCTCACCCGCCTAACTTTTCTTTTACGTGGACGAGACTTCGGGCCCCTTGTCTGGGTGGAGACTGGACCTCGGGTCCAGCCGCATCGCAGCGCCCAGGGCTGCAGCCCGCGCGGAGGACCGCCCTGCCGTCCGCGCCCAGCTGGGGTCTAACGTCCCAGAAGGTCCCCAGAGGCGCTGGCGTGTGGCGCAGCTGAGATATTGATCAGGGAGGTCCACCCGTACCCCCATTCCCCCTTCCCCCTTCCAGCTGGCTCTGGACCCCTCTGGGAGCTGACAGCAGGCCAGGGAGTGAGCCCCCCCCCTCCCCCCGTCCCTGGGGACTGCCACCCGCCGTGCCTCTCTGTCCTCACCTCTCTGAGCCCTGGTGCGGTCCCCTCTCCAAGCCCCTGGCCTGCCAGGCTCCCGGCCATTCGCGGGCTCCCTGCCCGTCAGGCTCCCCAGGCCCAGAGGGCCTCCTGGCACAGCCTGGTGAGGTCCCCTCACAGCCCCCCGGGAAGAGCCGCAGCTCTGCTTCTTAAAAGAGAACCGTGAAGGTGAATTAGGGGGGCTTTTCAAACCCCGAGCCGTCCACGCCGACCCCATGGAGCAAGCCACGCAGCCAGCGATGCTGCAGCACTGGGACCCCAGCTCCCTGTCTCCAGTTACCTCTGCAGGCTGGGCACGTGTTCCTCAGGTGCCCCTTCCTTCCCGTCACTCTGGAAACGGGACTGGGGGGCGGGGACCCCGGCGGCCAGAGGCGAGGTTTGCTGGGGGTCTCGTGTGCGCGGCCTCAGGAGCTGGGCGGGGGTCCTGGGTGCTGACTGACAGGTTAGGTTCCGTATCTGCCACACGTGCTCATCGGTACCGGGTCGCCCGGGAACAGAGTGAGAGGGGCTGCACGGCACACGCACACGCACACACATACGCACACATGCACACGCACATGCCTGCACACACGCCCGTGCAAACGCGCCTGCACACATGCACATGCATGCCCGTGCGTGCACATACACATGCACACACCCATGCATACACACATGCACACACACGCCTGCACACACGCACCTGTACACACACCTGTGCATGCACACATGCGCCCGTGCACGCACACACATGTGCACACGTGCACACGTGCACACAATGCACATGCATGCACATGTGCGCACACATGCACACGCACATACATACACACATGGACACATACTTCCACACATGCCTGTACACACACATGCATACACACACACACTCATGAGATGTTTGAGATACATTAAACAAAGCAAAACCTTTCTGAATTTCATATTTCGTTGTTATTTAATTTTTTTTTACAACTTGCGTGATGGGGAATGTGTGTGCATGCATATGTACGTGTATGTGGTGTATGGGGCGGGGAGAGCTGGAGCCACTGGCTGGTCACTCCCCTGTGCAGCTGAATGAGAGACACCTGTCACTCCCTACCCACCAAGCCCCGCCCAGTCCCTGCAGAGCCTCCCACCACTGCAAAGGCCTGGCTATCAGAAGAGAGCATGGGTCCCCTCTGACGGTCACCTGTGCCCCAGCCAGCCCCCCCCCCACACACAGCATCCAGAACTCAGAATGGGTGCCCGAGCTCAGCCCTGAGGTCGCACAGCTGGGCCCTCAGGAGCTGAAAGTCAGGCGGCCACCCAGGGTCCCTGGAGGGATCCCGAGACCGAGCTGACTGCTCGGTCACCAGACTCGCCCCTCGTGGCTTCGGGCAGACCGGACACACACCTTTTTTGTCCTCTCCTGGGGAGCGAGGGGTGCGCTGGCTCGTCCGCGCTGACAGGTGTGGGATTCTGCTTCATCTGGGTGTGCAGTCACGTGGGGGAGAGGTCCCTATCCCCCTGAGAAACTCAGAGGAAAGCCCCCAAACCGGGCAGCCGGGCCCACCAGCCCGGGGCCGCAGGAGACGGCTGGGACTCTGGCGGTGGCCGTGCGGAGCAGCGGCCATGAGGGGCCTGCTGTGCTCGGGCCCCGGCCGTGCGAGTCCCACCTGCACCAGCTCACACGCGACAGTGTGTGTGGGGGCGTGGATCGCGTTTCTCCCCTGTACGAACGAGGAGGAGCGAGGGGCTCGCCCAGAGCACTGGCTCCTCCGTGGCCCGGCCGGAGCTGGAAGCCAGCTTTGCCTTGGGACAGGAAAGGGGCCGGTCACCCTGCCCAGCCCTGCCCGGTGGAGGCTGGCCCCCAGCCGGGTGACACCATCGCCACCCTTCCCACCCATGACTAAAGCAGAGGGTCCCTTGGAAACTATTCCTTCGGCCCTCGGCTCCGGGGCGTCTGCAGCGAGCACGGCAAGGCCCTTCCACGAAGCGCCCTGGCGATCTGACGCCTGGGCGGGCTGGGGACACCTGTTTGCACTGTGCTTTCCTCTCCTTCTGGAGGTAAGGCCGGGGTCCCAGCCTGCGCGTGTGCGTGGCACACGGGGCTTGCCGAGGTCCAGGGCTCTGCAAACCCCCGCCCGCCGTCAGCCCCACCACCTCCCGCTGTCCCTCCCCTGCTGCCAGGTGTGTCCCCGGGCGGGCACCTGGGACCTGACCGGCCGGTGGCTTCCCCTTGCACTGCCATCAGCTCTCACTTACATGTTAGGCGTGGCTCTGGACAGGGCGTGCATGACAAACACCCAGCGATGCCCTCATTGGGGTTCGCGTTTCCTTGCCCGCCCTCCCATCGTCCGGGGCCACCCAGCTCCCAGAGTCATTGCCAGGCCGGGACGCAGCCGGCCGTTTCCAGGGGGACCCTCCCTCCCTCCTGGACAGTGGGTCCCTTCTCTCCTTCCCGCCTCACAGCCAGCGGAGGGAGTGAAGAGACCCAGGTGTCTGCTTGTCCTCCAAGAGTTCGTGGGCCACTGGGACACCAAGGTGGCCCCTCGAGGAACTGGGCGACCTGCCTGTCTGGACTTGAACCCAGAGCTCCCTGTCTCAGTCCTCCAGTGAAACCCCATGCGACCCTGCCCTCCAGAAAGAGGGAGGCTGTTGGCAGGAGGGCCGGCCCTGCTGGCCCCAGGAGCCCCCACCTCCGCCCCTCGGCCTTGCCCACCACCCCATGCAGGCCGTGCCTCTCAGCACACAGGGCTCTGCCCACCCTGGGGTGGGGTGGGGGCAAGGGGCTCATAATCCCTCCCAGTGGATACCTGAGCAGTTACTCATCAGGAAAACCTACCACTCTCGAGGCCCATGACAAAGCGCGTCCTCTGTCCCCTGCTTCGGAAGCATGCTTCATTCAGCTGTGGCACGGTTGGGGAGGCCGGGGACAGATACAGATCACGGCTTAAACACCAGCAACGTCCCGGAGGCTGACAGCCACCAGTCCAGGGGTGAGCAGGGCGGGCTCCTTCCGAGCCCACGCTCCCGGGGTGCAGACGGCCATGTCCCCCAAGTCCCCACCTGGTCCTCCCTCTGCGGTGTCTGTGTCTAACTCCCCTCGTGTAGATAAGCCAGAACTGTGGCTTTATCCACCCTCACGCTGGGGTGGCCGGATTTTAACTCAGTCGCTTCTTTAAGGGCCCTCCCTTTGGGGCGCCCAGCTTTCCAGGACAACGGGAGCCTCTGGCCCCCGCGGGTGTGGGAGAAGGGCAGCGTCCAGCGGGAGGGGCCTCGGATGGCATCAGCCCTGGAGGCTTGTCCTTCCCGGCCAGTAACGTCCCTCCTTCTGCACATGGAGGTGAGTGTCCAGTCTGTGACACGGCCCATAGCGGGTGTCAGAGGGCACAGCGTGAGGGACAGGACTCAGGTTGAGACAGCGGGCCCTGCACAGGCTCCCCTGTCCCTCCCTGCCCATGACGACCCACCCCAGGCCGGCATCGGGGGTGCAGGGGGTGGTCGCAGTCTTTGTGACAGCCGTGCACGCGTCCACAGGGGCAGAAGCCGGGCCTGGAGTGCTGTGCGGCCATGGGCAGCCGTGTTCGTGTATCCCCCACCCCACCCCCAGACCTTTCGACCGGGCCACTGTCTGTGCCTGATCAAGACTTGCTGAGTGACCCAGAGGGCACACGGGCTGTGCTGGCAGGAGCTGGCACGGCGCAGGGAGCTGGAGCCTCGTGCTCTCGTCCTGGTCGCCGTGCCGAAGCCCAGGGCCCGTGAGTCCAGCTGAAATGCTGCGGGTTTACCCGACGGGTGGCCCATGAGCCTCCCATCCAGGCCAAAACCTCCATGGCAGAAATGAAGGCTCCTCCTCCACCGGCCGGCCCAGCCCCCCACGACCCAGAACACAGCCAAGGAGCCACTTCCCTCCCCGAGGTCCCATCCCAGCCGCCACACGCAGCGCCAGGCCCACCAGCCCTGCGCAGACGGGTCGAGTCGGCCAGCGGCATCATGTGGACCAAGCCCAGGGGTCTCCCTGGAGGTGGCAGTTCTCCTATCATGGCTCTGACTATGGGAGCCAGGAAGCAGGGCCCTAGAGGACCAGGGAGCGCCCCCCTCTCCGGGTGCAGGGACAGGGACGCACAAACCCCACCACCCGAGCGCGGCCGGGCCCGGAGGGACACGATGGCTGACACAGCTCTGGCCGCTGCTCCTGGCCGGGGCCGGCCTCCTCCCCGCTCCGTGTAACACGGCTTTGCTTCCGCACCAGCCCACGAAGTCCTGGTTCACTGGACCTCGATGCTCCCGTCACCGGCCAAGCAAACTTGCGAGGTAATGGGATTTCCAGGCGAGGTGGCCGGGGACGGGCACCGGCCGGCCGGACGTCGGCGTACGTGAGCAATGAATGACTCGGCGGTGTTGGACGGACACACGCTTTCCAGCTGGGACGAGCCGGGCGCGCTACCCGAGAGGATGGTTTACGGACGAGGGCTGAGCGGCAGGCAGCCCAGGAAAATCCCCACCGTCGTTCACTCCGGTAGAGAACCACCCGGAAGGGGGCAGAAGGAGGCGATGCCACAGGGCCACTGCGAGCTGGAGGGGACCTCCTCGTACGGTGGGAGGTCCCCGGGCCCACCTGCCAGGATGCCGAGGGGCCTCCCAGACCGGCTTCAGGAGGGGGACACCCCGGTGCCCCCCGCAGGAGTGTTGGCCACTGACGGCCACAGCCAGCGCCCCGGCCCCTCCCCGTGCAGGGAAAGCCACGCCAGGGCGGGGACACTCCTGCCCATTCTTTGAAATGGCTTTTAAAAGCCCTGCCCTGCCCCCCCCCCCGGCCATGCCAGCGTCCTCCTGGCTTTCATCAGTGTCCTGGGGCTGCCATCACAGGTGACCACAGACTGGATGGGTAAGACGCCAGAGATGTAGCCTCTCCCAGTTCTGGAGGCCAGAAGCCTGAAATCCAGGGGATCACTCCCTCCAGGGACCCCAGGCGAGGGTCCTTCCTGGCTCCCCCAGCTCCCGGGGGCCCCGGGCACTCCCGAGCTCATGGCTGCGTCACCCCACTCTCCGCTCTGTCCTCACTTGGCTCCCCTTCTGTGCGTCTGCTTCAATGTCCCTCTGCTTCCCCCTACAAGGACCCCTGCGATGGCAGTTAGGGCCCCCCTGGATAATCCAGAAGGACCTCTTCCATCTCGAGATCCTTAACTTAATTGCTTCTCCAAAGACCCTTTTTTCCAATAAGGTCACATGCACCGGGCAGGGAGCGGGACACAGTGCCACCCACCGAGGTCCTGGACACAGCAGACTAGGCCCCAGTGCCCGAGTGTCCTTGCACGCGCCACGCCTGAGACCGAGGACACGCCGGAGCCACCTGCAGCTGGGAGCGAGGGGCCAGCGGTACCCGCTGGGCATACGGCCCCGGCGGGCACGAGGACGGGGGGGGCGCTCGGCGGGACCCCGAGGTGACAGCACCGCCCGGGCGTGCCGGTGCTGTCTGGGGTGGCAGCTTTTTCCAGGAGGGCTCCGTGTTGTTTGTGTTCATGTTTAGCATTAAACCAATATTTTTCATGGAAATAGCGCCCAGATTGAATTTCCTTCCACAAGAGGAAATAAAAGGGAATAGAGAATGGAGAACGGGCCTCCTGCGCTGATACCCCCACCCCGAGATCAAGTTCATTCGTTCCTCAAAGCCTCTGGGTGCAGCCGACGAGCCGAGCACCTGGGGACGTGGGACTTGGGGTGACGGGAGCGGGAGGGTGGGGGCGGGGAGGCGACGTCGGCAGGAACAGACCCCCCCACCCCCACCACGGCCGCCTGAACGCTCAGCCCCCGGCACCCCTCCCTGGCACAGCGGCACGAGGAGCGCCCCCATCCGCAGGCGAGAGTTCAGGCACGGGGCGTGTAAGAGTGGCCGTGGCCATCCAGGCCCCGTGCGGTGGGGCCGGGACCCATTCGGAGCTCGTCCACGTGCCTTCCTGAGCCGACACGACGCTCAGGGCCCGATGGGGCGGGGCGGGAGCCCCCAGGAAGCGGTGGGTGCAGAGCTAACGTCGGGGGACCCCTGGCAGGTCTGGGAGGCTGTAGGAGGCTGACGGTGGCTCCCAGAGGCGGGTCCAGGCTCTGGGCCCCAGAACCCGCGAACGCGACCTTATTTGGGCAAAAGGGTCTGTGCAGATGTGCTTGAGTTAAGGGCTGGGAGATAAGGAGAGCGTCGTGGTTTGGTTTGGCCAGTGGGGCCCAAAGGCCGTCTCCCAGGAGCGGGAGACAGAGGGAGAGTAAAACACAAACACGAGAGAGGGTGACAGGAAGGCCGAGGCAGAGACGGGAGGGACGCGGCCTCAAGCCCAGGAGTTCTGAGCTGGACGAGGCGGGAAGGACCCTCCCGGGAGCCTGTGGAGGGAGCCCGGCCCTGCCAACGCCAGGGCCGCAGATTTCGGGGCTCTGGGGGGGAATGAAACTCTGTGTCTAAAGCCACCTGCATCGTGGCCATTTGTCATGGCAGCCACAGGACCCTAACACAATGGCCTTCTGAGGCCCTCAGGCCAGGGGGGCAGGCCCAGGACTTGGGGTACCTGGAGAGAGGCGGAGGGACGTTGGACACACCCCTGAGCTGCCATGGCCTCGTGTCTCAGCCCCCGAGGCACCTGTTCCCTCACTTAGCCAGTGGGGTGACCTGGGAGACGGCACCAGGCTTGAACCTGCCTTGCATATGCTGGAGACAGAGCACCCATCCGGAGGCCCGTGGGCCTGCTGCCACCCCAGGTCCGACCCACGGGAGGGGAGGAGGATGGGTCGGAGAGGCGAGGGTGGGCCCTGAAACCCATGACGAGGGTCCTCGTGAGAGCCACGTGGAGGGGAGACACGGGGAGGGGGGAAGGAGAGGCCATGTGGCCACAGAGCAGAGACCGGGGGGCTTCAGCCACAAGCCACGGGACACCTGGGGCCACCGGCCACCGGGAGAGGCAGGGGAACCCTCCACTGGAGCCGCCCGCGGGAGCGGGTCCTGCCCACACCACGGTCGCAGACCGGGGCCTCCGCGCCCGCGGGGGGATGAATTCCTGCCGTCGCCAGCCCCCCAGTCTGCGGCCCTGCGTTAGGGGGCCACGGGAAACAAGACCGGACGTGCAAAGACGTGAGCGGCCAGCTGAAGTCCCGCCAGGGTCGGGGGCCGGGGTCAGGAGCCAGAGTCGGGAGCCGGGGCCGCTGCCTGGGGGCCGGGCACCACAAGGCCACCGCCCCAAGGGGGGCCCCTCAGGCTCGCCGACCTGCCTGCGCTCAGGACCCCGCGGGCTGCGG
The DNA here is from genome assembly GCA_004027375.1 of Macroglossus sobrinus. Classification (NCBI taxonomy): domain Eukaryota; kingdom Metazoa; phylum Chordata; class Mammalia; order Chiroptera; family Pteropodidae; genus Macroglossus; species Macroglossus sobrinus. The sequence goes on from PVKZ01009092.1 coordinate 12,040, forward strand.
TGTGGCCTGACTGGCCACCGGCCCTCGCGTCCACCTCTCAGCCGAGGAGGCCCCAGACGCCGTGCCCAGGAGCGTGAGACAGAATGTACATCACACTAATGAGACCTGGGCATCTCCAGGCCACCCCCACCCACACCCCGGGGGACCCCTTCCGCCCGCCGGGCACCCCGCCCAGCCCCCACCCAGCGAGGAATTTCCCCTGCAAAGCCCCCAGGCTGTGCCAGCCGGGAACGCGGGAGCCGGCCCCTCGCCCGAGAATCAGGGCGACGGGCTGGCGTTGGCTCGGCACGCCTCGGGGTTGTCAACAAGGAAACGTGCCCTGATGGGAAGCAGCAGAACCCGCAGGCCTCGACGTGCAGTCCGGCTCCCCACCCCACCCCCGCAGGACGGCTGCAGAGCTCTGGGGGGGAGGGGCACGGGAGGAGGAGGGCATCCCTGGCCAGTTGTCTCCCTCCTGCCCCCTCCAGCCCTCCCCGCC
>PVKZ01009093.1:0-12479 GCA_004027375.1 Macroglossus sobrinus
CCATCCATCCATCCATCCATCCATCCATCCATCCATCAGAAAATGGACCTGGGGCCCCACAGCTATATTCACACATACACACATATGCACACGTGTATACACATATGCACACATGTATACACACAGGCTCCAAGGGGAAAAAAATCAAGTCATATAAAAAATACATGCTAGAACGCTGAGAATGAAAACTAAGTTGTTTTCTCCCTCCCCCCCTCCCTTTCAGCGTTTTTATGGCATACCCTGAAAGCCAAGTGACAGACAGACATTTGAAAGGATTCCCCCCGCCCCTGCCCCACTTTTATTGAACCATACTCCTTAAGTAACCCATTACGGTTTTCTGTGGTGCTGTCTGTGCTGTCACCTCTGGGAAAGGCCTGTGATGGTCCTGTGCAGCACTTTTAGAGAAGATACCTCGAAGAGGGGCCAGCACCAGGGTGCAATCAGCATAATAGGAGCCTGAGCACTTCCTTGAGTGCTGCAGCCTGGGGGTGTCCCTTGTCTCGCCCTAGTCTTAGTCTGCCTAGACAGACATGTGGCCCGGTGAGCCCTCAGCTCCGATGGAGGGCCGCGATGCAGCAGCACTGAGTTATTCTGTTATGTGTCCCCTGGACTTCCAAAACGGACCTGCTGTTGTGTGCTTTGTCTAGAGTCTGAGTCCAGGGTCTCTGAGAGGAGCCAGATCAACGTATTAACACACGCTAATAAGATAACTCCTTGCTGCTTTCTGGGCCATGCAATACTCAGCAGGGAAGCAGAGGCTAAAAGGGCTCCACTCTGTCTCCCGGAAAACCCTTTAACCAGACAACCGAATGTCTGCTGTCCTCCCTACTGGGGCCTGGCTCATCTCCTTCTTGCTGCTGAAGCACCCACCTCTTGAGAGCAGAGGTCCGGCCGGGCCCTGTCTAGGTGGGCCCTGACGGACCTATGTTTGCTGCCCACCTTGCACCTTGCCTAGCTGGTCAGCTCATAGCTCATTTGAATGTCTCCCCAGTTTATAACTCTGATCTCTATGAAAACATAACCCCTACAGGAAGTTGTAGGAATTTATGCTGTTGTCAGTCATGTCCACCTGATAGGAAGATTCTGAGATGTTTTGATGGGAGGGGCAGGAGTGGGTAGTGGGGAAAAGGAAAGTTGAAGAAGAGATGTGAGGCAGGAGGCCAGAAGCCTGCCGCCCCTCTAGTGGGTCACCTTTGATGGCTGCCCATGGGAGGAGCCACTTCACTGTGGTGGGGTGCGGGGCGAGGACATGTGTAAAGTTGGGTACATAAGTGTGGGAATCCCTCAGGCTTCTCCAGGTGGGTGGGGCATAGTCCTGGAAGGATGGGGGTGGACGTTGCCCAGGCCTAGCTGTCCACTTCCCGTCCTGGCACATGTCCTCCCTGCCCCAGCCGTCTGAATGAGAGCAACATGGAACTTCTTTCCTTGGACTTTAGAAACTGCCCTGATGTTCACATTTTCTGTTTTTGCTGTGCTGTAGAATCCAGGGTTTCCAAGAAGAGAGGCGCCAGGGCCGCCTCTTAATATGAATCGGATCGCCAGGCAAGCTCTAGGCTCTTGGCCATTCAAGCTCTCTCACCTAGGCCTTGAGTCTTTGGGTGCTTTGGGGGGTGCGTGCATTGGCGGGTGCTGGGGCGGGGCTCTGATTAGCAATGGGTGCGTGTGCCTGTGTCAGCTCTGAACAGCGGCGGGTCCCCCGACCGACCGTCAGCTCTCCTGTCCCCACCTTCCGAGGAGGCTGAGTACGTTTCATTCCGAGTGCGCGCCCTGCGCCCCTGTCACCATGCCCGCGCTCCTCTCTGCCCTATATCGCCACTGGCAGGGTCCCTCGGTGCGGACCGAGGGGACAAGGTGGATGTCGGCAAACGTCGGTGCGGGGGATCGCAGGCCAGGTGGGCGGTGGCGGGCGCGAAGTGTGGGGGAGGCGCCCTCTGCCCCCTCTGCCGGCCGCTCTTGGTCGGTCTAGATGTCAGCCGCGAGCTCCCAGCCAGCCAGAGCGAGCCAGAGAGGGAGCGGCGGCGGGCGGCGGGCGGCGGGGAGGGGAGGAGGCGAGGCGAGGGAGGGAGGCAGGGAAGCAGGGAGGGCGGGAGGGAGGAGAGGAGGACCCAGAGAGCGCCAGGCAGCTGGAGTTTTTGCAGCGCTTGGCCGGGCTTCAATGCACAGCAGCAGCGAGCCGCGGCGGCAGCAGGCAGCCCCGGAGCTCCGGCGGCGGCTGAGCCAGAGGCAGCCCCGCTGCCTGCCCCCTGCAAACTTTGCGAGTAGCCCGCCCGGGGGGCCGGGGGCGCGCCCGAGAGGCCCGGCCCGGCCCGCGGCCGTGCTCCCCGCCGCCGCAGCGTCCGCCAGCGCCGCCGCCGCCGCCGCAGCCCCGCGCCTCCCCGGGGAGCAGCCGGAGCCTCCGGCGGCCCCCCAGCCTCGGCCCCTCGGCGCTGCCCGGCCCGTCCCCGGCAGGGGCGGGGGCAGCCGCGGTGCGGCCGGCGGCCGGCTGCCGGGGGTCCGCCGCTGCCGCCCTGGGAGGCGCGCGGAGGCGCCCAGAGCGCTCCCCGGCGGGTCCGCCGCGCACTTGCTGAGCCCGGGCAGCGGCCCGAGCGGGCGAGCATGGGCGGCGCGGAGTGACGCCGCCGTGCCCGCTTGGCATCAAGGACACTGAGCCCGCGGGGGTGGGGACGAAGGGGGGCAGCCCGCGTCGCCACCGCAGCCCCCGAGAGCCGCCGCCGCCGCCGCCCGGGCTCCGGGGCTGGGTGCAGGAGAGCGGGGCTTGGAACCGATCCCCATTTTCCCGACCTTTCTGTTGGACATTCCGCCCACCTTGGACGCCGCCAGAGGAGCTGTCAAGCCCCGCAGGCTCCGATTTCGCCCTCCGTTTCCCTTGCTCCCTCCCGGGCTCCCTGTGCCTCGGTGGAGTATTTGCGTTCGGGGCTGGGGCTGGAGCTGGAGGAGGCAGCCACACGCGCGCTCACGCACACGTTCAGAGGAGGGCGAGAGGCAGCGGCACCCGCACCATCTGCAGTGTCAATGCGGCGCTCCCGCTGAACGAGGCGAAAGCGGCGCTTCCAGGTAAGGAGCCGGCCCGGCCGGCGGCGGGGGCGGCGCGGGCGGGGATACCCGGCTTGGTCCCGGAGTCCTCGGCTGCCCTGGAGCCAGCCCGCTGCACGCACGCACACGCACACATGCACACAGGCACACGCCGCACACACGGGCACCTGCCCGCGGCGCACCTGGACCCCCGCGGAGGTGCTGCGCGGCCAGGGCAGGTATTTCCTGCGTTCTTTTTCTGCCGCTCCGGGTCTCAGACTTCTCTTACCTGGGACTTTCAGGGGGCGGGGAGGGGTTTCTGCGTCTGACTGCTTCTCCCTGCCACCCCGGTAGGCTGAGGGAGTGATTTTTTTCAGGTCCCAGCCCCTTGCATCCCTAGCCGGGTTGTAAAACTGGAGAAGTAATGGGAGGTCTTGGGAGACCCGCCCAGTGGAACCTCCGTTCCGTGGCCTTTGGATACCGTGAGATTTTAATGGCAGCCCCATCGACAGATATTCAGACAGATATTTGGAGAGCGTGCTGGCCCAGCGCGCGGGGAGGAGGCCACATAGGCGGATGGGGCTGCAGTTCTGTAGGGCGGTGCAGAGGGAACAGACACTGCGTTTCCCCAGTAAGAGGCAGCACAATCGCTTTTCTGAAGTGTGGCACTGCTTCCCCGCGAGTGTGCCGGGATTTCAGGCAGGAAGGGGTTTGAGTACTGCTTCGGGTGGGTGTGTTGCTTGTCAAGGGAGGGTATGCGGGTCAGAGCCTCCATAAAAGGTGTGACCTACTCACATTGCTGGTCTCTGGGCAACAGCGGGGCGTCAGGGTTTAGGGACACAGGTCTCGGGTTTCCCTTCCACCTCCCTATCCGTCCTCTGCACTGTGCTGGAAAGCATCACCTATGTCTCCCGCTCACACCTGCCACATGCCTTTCCAGGGTATGTGTCTGAGAAAAAGAACTAGAAGGGGGGGATCCACGAGGGTGTCTGTGCAGGGAGGGAGAGGCACCCCCTCTCTCATGACCACCTCAGCAGTGCCCACACCACAAGGAGGCAAGGCATGCCTGGATCTGCCAGTCTGCAGAGCCGGGCTGCTCCTGACAGTGTAGAATCACTCTCCAGAAGCCCGTGGTTCAAGGTTCTATTTCCCGGAAGCCTTCCCCTTCTTACCTGTTCTCCCTGGCTGGAGTTTCCCAGGCTGCTTATTTTCAAACTTTTTCTGTAGGAGGGAGGAGGTAGTTGGGGCTCCAAAAGGGCTTTTCTACAGTTTCCGTTTGGGGATCAAAGAAAAATTTATTCAGGGCCCAGTTGTAGGAAGGAGAATGTGAGACCTAAATCATGAAACATCATGTTGGAGTTGAATATAAATATAGCAAGGTCCCACGTTTCTATAGCTGCCCCTTGTTGGCGTAGCTTGTTGGTCAACCTGGAAAGAAGTGGAATAAGCTTGTACCCTTTATGCAAGATCATGTGTTCAGAGTGTCCTCCAAACCCAACAATGGGAAAAAATATGTTGGGAGTCTTCCAGAGCACGAGGGGAAAGGAGTCAACATTCTTTCAAACAAGAGGGCCTCAGTGCTGGTCACAGGAGTTGGTTGGTTCTGTGAATCCTAAAGATGGGTGCTGAAGTTAAGGGCTCTCTCTCTGCACCCGCATCTTTGCGACTTTCAAACTTCAGCTCCTGTGAAGGTCTTCACCTAGGCTGGGGAGGAGAGGAGCAGACGCCCCGGGAGGGAGATTGAATTCCGGCTGTGTGCTGTGTGATCTGCCCTTTGATTGATTGAAAGGGGTAGATGGAATAAAGCGAAGCTGTCACAATGGGGAGAACCCAGTAGGGGGAAGAAACATCATTATCTCTTTAAGAATGGTGGGGGGGGGGGTGTGTACACACACCCCGAGATACGTGTTCTCAAAGTGCCTAGCTATGCATATGTGGTCAGCTCGTCCAAGCATGTGTGGCAATGGGACCTACTTCTGTCTTCCGGGCTGTGGAAGAGCCGGGGCATCTCCACACACATGCCCCTTGAGAGCGTGGACAGCGAGGTCCCACGTACGCTAGGGCAGCACATGGCTTTCGACAGGAACAGTGAACGCCCGCACCAGTGAGTGGCTCCCAGGGACACCTCCCCTCACGGGAGCTGGAAGGGGCAGAAGGATGCGGTATGGAGCTCCCTGAAATGTCCCTGCACCTTCCTCAAAGGTAGACTCTGCTCCTTTCTCTGCTGCCCTCTCCACCCTCTTTCCTTTCTCATATATCAGCAGCCTCAGGACCTGTCATTTTAATGCAAAACCAGCAGTCTTTATGCCAGTGATAAGCTAAAGGCTTTTAAACACGGGTTCCCAAATTCCCCACACTTTCTGTACTTAGTGTTTGGTGCCAGTTTGGATTCTAGGACAAAGCAGGCATTATTAACATCTGGGGAAAGCTGGGTGTACATCATCTAATTTTTTCCTGGCTCTCTAGCCCAGCCCTGGATCATGTCACATTGTCACTCTCCCTCTCTAACCACTCCTCTGTGGTCTTCCTTTTAAGGTCCCTGCCGGGGGGTGGGGGGTCTTCTCACTCGGAAAGGAGTTGCACTAGAAAAACCCCAACCGTGAAAAATGCTTCCTTGCGCAAACCCTTGCTGCTGCGGGGCTGTGCTCTAGGCGGCTCTGCTGTGAGCACGAGGCGTAGGTTGCCCACGAACTGCTCTGTCTTGCCCAATCCGGGACTCACTCGCGGGCCGGCCTCTGTCCTCCCAGGACTTCATCCTGGATGCCCACCGACACTCGGCAAACGTTTCCGGAGGAATCCGAGGCCGCCAACTCGTTTCCTTTCTCCTTCTCTGCACTTCTCCATCGCCTGCTGCCGCTGCTCCCTGCAGACAAGGAAGCCTGCGTGGCAGATTCTGCCTACTCTTGGCCCCCTGATCCTTTTAATCACAATGCGGGCTGCTGGGAATGAAGTGGGGGCTTTCTAGGGAGGCCGCTGTTCTGAAGTGGGGAGAGAGCTAAAGGGGGCGGGGTGATTAACCGTCCTCAGCTCCTAGTTATCTCCAGGCTTTGATGCAAAGAAATCGCAGCCAATCTCTCTCCTCCTCGCCAGTTAGGAGGTATTTTTTAGCCACTTCTCCCCATCCTTACCCAGAGACGGCAGTACGCAGATAATGCCACCCCGGAGACCTGTAGGAGTGGCTCCGTGCCAGGCGGTGGCGGGGCGGCAGCCATACAGGAAACTGCCCGTGATTCAGGCTGCGATTTGTCTGTGCAACAGATGTGCCGTTAATATTTAGCATCCAGTTTTCTTACTCGGGTCCAGATCGACTCGATGTGGAAGTGGTTCAGGACCGGGGCAGTTGAACAGGTCTCATGTCCCTCCCCTGACGCGCCCCCTCCCTCTTTCCCACGCCCCCATCCTTCCTCCTCGCGACCACTTGCTAATCCACCTCTCGGCTTTGTGAGCACATCCGCCAGCCCATTCGCCCTCAAATTTGTGGCACTCCAAGAAATCAATATAACATGAATTTAACGACAGCTGGATGATTAAGTGTTATTTATATTTAAGAGCGGCATTTTAAAAAGACATCGTGCTAATAAATCACACGGCTGTTTGGGAGATGAACATGATTAGGGTAATTGCCCTATAGGCTCTGCTGAGCAATGCTTGGTCCACACAGAGCCCCGCAGACTCCGCCTCTTTAGAAGCTGCCAGCCCCGCTGATCCCTACCCCGAGTTCCCACCTGGTCCCCTCCCATCCCCGGGGGGCTTGCTCAGTCTGCCTTGTCCCCTCCTCGAGGCCCAGGCTGTATCCCTTCAGTCGTGGCAGGAAGGCAGAGTCAGCAGGGAGACTGAAGGGGGCTCTGCTGCTAAGTGGTGAGAGATGGATCTTAAAAGCAAAGGCAGGCAGAGGGTCCTAACTCCCAGGGCAGAGGCCTGGCTCTGGAAGGAGGAGGCCACTTCCCTGCTCCGTCTGAAGCAGCTTTGGAAGAAACGCTGCCTAAGTTCCAGGGTGAGTCTGTGTGAGCCCCCGACCCCTGTCCTGTGATCATGTGACATCAGCTTCCCCAAGGAAGAGGCTGTGTGGACATTAAGATTTGTCCTTGTGAAAGCAGCAGAATGGAAAAGAATGATAATTGATAATAATTGATGATGATGATGGTGATGGCTAATATTTATGAAGCACTTTCTCAGATGAGGCATCATTGTAAGCACTTTGCACAGGTCGGCCCCTTTCCTCCTCATGACAGCCCAGAGGGGCAGTTACTATTACTCTCCCCAGTTCCTCCACAAGGAAGGAAGCAGATGTGGGAGGGTAGGGACTTTGTCCAAGATCTCTCAGCTGGTGGGGGGTGGAGCCAAGTCTCACCCCTAAACAAACAAACCTACCCCCTCCTTATCACCGTGCTATTTGCCTCCTTTAAATATCTGTGCACAGTATGTTGCCACTCCCTTTGGAGGTTTGAGGGAGAGTGTGCCCTGGGAAGTTTAGAGGACCTGGTTTCTCCCCTGGACTACCTCTGTGACCCCAGGTGATTCTATTTATTCTTTGAGCCTCGATTTCCCCATTTGTCAAAGAGGGCTGAGTCTTATCCTCACTGTTGATGGGTTGTGAAATTGCACAGATCATTGTAGCAGAGTGCTGTTTCAGAGGATAACTCTTGCCTCATTTGGCAAATGACTCTGCCCATTCATTCCCTCTGGGAAAAGCTAAGGAGGAGTGAGTAAGTGAATGAGTGAGTGAGTGAGCAAATGAGCAAGTGAGCGAGTGAGTCTGACCCCTGCTTTCGATTCTGTGAGGTTGAGTCTTGTGCTGATAGGAATCTAGTTCTCCCCAGTGACTGCTTTTGAATTTGCTGGCGTTGTGAAAACAACACTCTCATTTAATCCTTCAAATCACCCTGCAAGGTGAGGATTATTCCATTTTGATGGTGTAGGAACTAAGCAAGGCTCCAGGATGCTGCATGGTGGATGGTTATTCCACTCTTGGGGAAGGTTGCGCATAGTAGGTACTCAGTTATGTTTATTCGTTCATTCATTAGCTCTCGGGTTCCAGATTTTGGAAGCCAGAGGCAGGGAAGGAATATTTGCTTGTGGATGTCACGCCATGCTGGGTCTATATGATAGAGCAGAGGTTCCTTGGAAGTTGGTGCAAGTGGGCTGTGTGTGGGGGAAGTCATCCTGTAGCACTTAGCATAAGTGTAGCACTTGTTAGGAGTTATTCTGAATCCTGAGAGCTGTGGGCGGTGAGGCCCAGGTGGACTGTGGACCGGGTTAGGTGCCACCCCGTCTCAAAGCCAGGTTTCAGCTGTCTGAGTCTGTCTCTCTGGCCTGAACATTTTAGGGAACAGCCACAGGTGATCCTCCTGTGGTTAGATGTTTGTTTGTTTGTTTGTTTTCTACAAAAGACAAACTTTCATTGTATACATTATTGATTTGGCTTTTCCTCTTCACTGAATTGAGTGAAGGTTCTTCCAGACTTGAGGTGGCTAGAAGGGGCACACTTGGAATCCCAGCACCTGCCCTTGGGACAGCAGGAGAAGGGGCCGACTCAGCCGGATGCGTAGTCCTGCTCAGACCTACGCCCGCAGGTGCATGAGAGACCTTCGGCATCCTCGCTTTGCTGGCTAAACTTGGCCGAACCCCTTGCTCTCTCCTTGGCGCCTTTTCCGCGAAACCAGGATTTGCAACAGCAGATTGGATTTTGGAATGTTTTGTCAGTCTTGCACAAAACAGATCACTAGGCAAAGAGGATATCGTCTCTGCAGTCGATGATCTGAACGCAGATGAACTGAATCAATCCACGAGGTCTGACAGGCAAGAATACTTTCATTAGGAAGAAACAGTCGAGGAAGAGGTCATTGGAACTGTCGGAAAGGAGAACCAGAGCTGCTCGAAGGCCTTCCTGGTCCTCGCTCGAGATCTGTTTCACACCTGACACACTCAGTGCACTTGGCTCCTGGGAGCCCAGCTGGATTCCCCTCTTGGTAGTGTACCATCTAGGACCTGAGGATGAACAAACCCTTCCTTGGCTTTGGCCTAGAGGCCAAGAGGAGGGAAAGTAAGCAAAGCAGGGTTGGCCAGTTGTTCCTCCTCTTGTGGAGGGATAGACAGTAAGAGGAGGGCATGTCAGAGCAATAGCTATCAGGCTGTGTATTTAGACCAGCGTGAATAGAATGTCAGCTCACCTTTCAGTGATAGAGGGTATTTTTTCTCTCTCCATCTCAGATCTGCTTCTTGAAGGTAAACCTACAATAGTGCAGAATTTCCTGAAGTGTATTCTGTGAGAGTGAAGAGGTATTGCACACACAAAAAGTTTCCATGGCCAAATAAGTTTACCCCAAGTGTAAAGTAAAGCTAAAGAGGGTCCTCGTTGCAGGACTTCTCAGAGCCTTTAAACACACTAACATGGATTGTGAAAGCACAGAAGGTAGATATTCTCTGTTGTCATCATGGGAATCCCCTGAGAAATGTTGGACAGACTCTTTCATTTGTCTGCTCTTGGCTGTAAATGAAGGAGTGGACCCTACAATAAAAAATTCAGTGGAACTTTCATGTTATACACACAAAGTACCAGATTCTGATGATTAGGCAGTTACTAGGGTTTCAAGCAGAATTCTGCCAGATGGGCAGATAGTCCACCTCCAGGCTCAGCATTTGCCCCTTGTCCTTCCAAGGCAGGAGAGAGGTTCTTAGACAGTAATAAAGTCCAGGTAGGTATATATTTTCTCAGGTTTCTAGACTATTCTGGTATGTTCTCCTGGTTAAAAAGCACTAATATTACAGGAAAAGCTAGATGTCGGAGACAAATAGATGTAGATAATCTCAGCTCTGTCAGTTACCAGCTAAGGGGTCTTGGGAAAAATCAGCTTATGTTTCAGGATTACCATTGATACAATGAAGGGGTTTAGTCTAGGTCAGTGATTCAAATTAATTTTTAAGTATGCACACAGGCAGAACTCTTTATTACAATGAAATTTCATATGGAACTCTAATGGGCAGGACTATTCCCATCAAAGCCATGGTGGGGGCGGCGGGTGCTAGAGCCTTGCACCCTGGGCCTGGGTTCCCTAGAAAGCGGAGCCTGAGGCAAGAGCTGATGCAGTGACACTTTGTCAAGGGTGGAATCCCAGGGCAGCAAGAGTGAAGGCAGAAGGGAGGAGAGGTAGGGAAGGAAGAGAAATAAAGAACGTATCCCTGAGCTGGCCACTGCGTCCCAGGGAAACACAGCTCGCGGCTCGGTTGCTAAGGCTGCCTCTAGCTGAGAGTGTGTTATCAGCGGAGCCTGGAGGGCAGGCGCAGCCAGCATCCATCAGCTGGGTCCCTCCTGTGTGCTGCAGCTCCATGGGCACCACTCACCCCATGAGGTGGGGACACCTTCTCCCTCTGGGGTTGTGATGTTATGGAAAACTAGAGCCTCTGTGGTCAGGCCCATGGGCTGGGGTTTATGTGGCTCTCCCTACAAAGAGCCTGATGGTGCTATAGCCGCCGGGTCCATTTTTTGCCTGCAAGGAAGAGAGGCTTCAAGGACTTTAGGACCAGAGGAAGTGTGAGGTGTCCCTGGGACCACTGTGGCAGGGAGTTGGGGGCAAGTGGCTGAAGCCCAGAGTCAGGGCTGGGGGTGATGTGTCAGGTGGGGCCAGGCAGATCTGGGTGGTTTCAGGATTATCATTGATAACATGAGCGGGGAGTTGGTCTAGTTCAGTGATTTAAAAAGTTGGGGGTCTGAAGTAATGGATTCCACATAAAGAGTCCATATATGGTTCCTCAGAGCAGAATCGATAGAGAACCAGGGCAGGCTCCTCCCATGAAGCATCACTCAGCCCCAAAATTCATGACTCTATGGCCACAATAGCCAACCACACTGTGGGTTACCCAGTTGAGTCCCTTGATAGGAATCACATTAAGATTGGGTTCCAGTCAGGTTTCAAGAGGCTTTCCTAACTTTTAGTTCTTATCAACCAAAGGAGTGCCTTCCACACGCATCTCAGATGCTTCTGTGTACGAAGGCTGAGGGGACAGATACAAATGACGTCTGCCTCTCTCCTTGTTTGAAAAAAAAAAAAAAAACTATTACAAGCATTGAAATATAAAGCAGCAGGGGACAGTCCTTCATAAAATATTCTCCATAAGTAATTACCTCTTGCCAGCCCCCCACCTTTTTTTTTTTTTACAACCCTTGTTCTCTGAAGCCCCTCTAGGGTTGGGCAGGCTAAGGACAAATGGTTGCCCTGTACTTATGCCCCCTTTTCCTACTCTCTTCACCATTAGATACTGACCCTGTCTTCCTCCCCTGAATGCACTTGCCCTTAGCTGCTGATGGATGTAAGCGACTCACTGATTGAAGACATGTGTCTACGTTAGCATGTCTGTCTGAGATTTCCGGATCCTTGAGGAAGCCCCCGCTTGTGTAATCAGGAACTTAATTCATACTTGTAAATAATGGTGAAGAAACTGCTGCTGGCAGTAGCGATGACAACAACAGTATTGAAATGATTTCTCTCTTTATGTTTGTAGGTGAGGGGCACCATTCCTTACTTCGCTTATATACTCAGTACCTAACCTAGGGCCCATCATACTGGAAGCAATCAATAAATATTTGCCTAGTAAACAGAATGAACGAATGGAGCAGGAGAAGCTGACCACAAACGGCCTATAAAGGACAACACTCAGGAAGTGTGAACCAGCTGCTATGGCAGGTGCCTACTCTCTGGCAGGGGTTTAAACCACATCAGTGCAGGTGGCTATTTCAGAGGATTGAGAGGAACTAAGACGAGAGTGGGCTGAGCCTGTTGATCACACTAGGGTGTCCTGGGTGATGGTACTTTGGGGGCAAGTAAGGTGCAGTGGCCTGTTCACACTGATGCAGTTGGAATTGTTTACTTGCGTTCCACGTAAAACAAACTCGCTGTGGGGTTAGGTGGAGGGGGGCGGGGGAATAAGCAAACTGCATTCCCTAGAGCTTTCCAAAGACTAGTTTCTCCATGACATAAGCTGGCAAACCTTACGAGCACCTTATGCTGTGTCCTCTTGGAGATTCAAGGTGCCCATGAAAGGCTTAAGATTACTGCTAGAGAAAAACCTGTTTGTTTATTCGTAGCCAACCACTTTTTCAGCGTATTTGGCACTGGGATCCCTTTGTGTGGGCGTATTTAAACCTGGAACGAGTAGTCAAGAGAAGGCATTTTGGGAGACGCTGGCCTTCAACTGGAAGCTTCCAGGTTTGAGTTATTTCAGAAGAGAGAAAACAGAACGAATCTACTATACGGTTAAAATAGGGACTTGCGAGGTCCTGCTTCCCGAGGAGCTGGCTTCCTCTTGTTCTTGTCATTTGCTTTCGAGAATCTCAGAAATGGCTGTGAATTGCGGTGAGACTCTGGTGACTGTAGTGCCTTCTGATGTAGATTTTCTAAAGGGATCATTTTAAGGAGTGTGATTGCAGCTTTGACAGGTTTGTGGAAATGTTTCCAAAAAGTAGCACTTTT
>PVKZ01009094.1:0-12488 GCA_004027375.1 Macroglossus sobrinus
AGCCGATGTTGCTATCCCGCTAATCTCTAGAGACTTCTATTATAATGCCAAAGCCAAGATTGATGATGCCGTACCCAAGCTGAGACCCAGCAACTTGGCAAGCAGTGCTGGTTGAGCTATGGGCACACAGAGTTCTGGCCATGCCACGGACTCTGGGATCATTCTCAGGCCATGCCTGCATTGGCTTGGCTCCTAACAGTAGGGCAACCTCGTGATGGGGCGGGAGGTCCTCTGAGCCTCAGGGCGACAGGAGAACACCCCTGAGATTAGGACTGGCTGAGACCTGGAGGAGAGGGAATGCTAGCCACACCAAGAGGAGGGAAAGGCATTTTGGGCAGAGAGAACAGCATATGCAAAGGCTAAGAAGTAGCAGAGCATTAGACCCGTCTGGGGAGCAGAAGGACCAGTGTGACTGGAGGACCAAGTGAAGGGACTCAAGGGGGACAGGAGAGAGCTGAGGAAGAGGGTGGAGGTGGGGGCCAGGCCTTACGGGGGACCTTCCGGCCTTGGGGAATGTGGAGGCTAGGAAGAGGATTATGTAAAGGAACGGATGAATCCAATTAGCATATGAAAGAAAGTTCAGGATCTGGCCTCAGAAGCACCTGAGTTGAAACCCAGGTTCTGCCATGAAGGGACTGACCTTGGACGGAGGAATCGCTCAAGGTCTCAGGGCCTGGGTTCCTCCAGCTGTTAGAGGAGAGCCATCGCAGTTTCTCCCGTTGAGAGATGCAGGGGGGGATCAGCAAGACGCCCTGCGAAGCTGTCGGCCCGGCTCCCCACGGGGCAGGTGCTCAGCGGACAGCAGCTGCAGGAGCAGGCTGGTCGTCCAATGTGTTCCCTGCTGTATCTTCACGCCCAGAAAAGAATAGATAGATACTCAGTAACTATGAGTCGCGTGAACGGAGAAGTGGACAGTGGGCTGGAGGGACAAGCAAGGAGAAACCAAGGGCCCCCCCCCTTGACTGTGGAAGGCAAGAGGCCAAGAAAAAGAGCTAAATCCATAATCAAAATGCTGCACGTAGACACAAGGAGTTAAATAATTTACATACATTAGCATTTGCTCCTCCCTCCCCACTCCCCCACCCCGCCTTTTACAGGCGAGGGCATTGAGGCTCAGAGGGGTTCAATACTTTACACAAGGTCACCCAGATATTGAGCACTGGGGCTGGAATTTCCATCCAGGCGCTTTGACCCTGAAGCTTTTGAAAGAACAACCACGATACCAGGTGCCCTAGTCACGTCCTGTTCCACGTAGATTTTATCCCCCCATTGGCCATCCACATGTGGCTGAGCCACACGCAGACATAGGAGGGGACTGGTGGGCAGAATACAGTGGCCCCCGCGCCCAGGAAAGGTCAGCTCCCAAGGGTCTTTCAGTCCCTCAGCAGCTGTTTATCAAGCACCTACTATGTGCGCTGCCCTGTGGATGCCACAACGAGCAGGAGACCCACAGTCTGTCCGCAGGGGGCTTGCGGCTAGTGGAGGTGACGCACATCAAACCAAGAATGACGAGTGTGGACGAAGAAGGGATTCTGTGAAAAGTAACCTCATAGGATGATCTGATCGTATATTCGTACCCGGGCAGGTCATGGTGGGTAGTGGCGCCCCAGGCTTATAACTTACTTAGTAAAAGGTTTATCTTTGCCTCGAGCAAGCTCTGTCCATCGGTTCTGTGTATCTAGGTTAACGCACCTTTTGAACCGCCTCTAATATGTGCCCACCCAGACCCTCCTACTAATTAATATGACCACTCAGACCCCTCCTTCTAAAGGTGCAGGAGGTAATCCAGTCTCCTCCTGGCTTTCTCTCACCTTTTGTATAATCTTCCTTACCTTTCCTCCTTAATCTGCCATACACAGAAGAAACTGCCAACACCGATATTCTCCAGAGCATTTGAAATCTTGCTCCTGCCCGGCATGTGTGGTCAGTTTGGCTCAGATAAACTCTTATAAAAGCCCTCGACAGGTGAGATGCTTCTTCCCTCGACACTAGTGGGTGGAGAGCCGTGGGGGACAGGGACAGGCATGCCAATTGTCATTGGCAGCAACAAGCGTTAAATCATTGGAGATACTCTGTGTCTCTCTGTCCCTCAGCTGGGACCCACCATGCATGACTTGCCATGCCCACCACCTAAGGGGTGAAGGCCTGCCCAGCGTGGAGGGCCCGCAGCACCCTGCTGCAGGGCTGCAGCCAACGTCCATTCTGATTGGTCATACAGCTGTTCGCTGTTGTACGTATCTCCCTGCTAATCACAGCAGGGGCCGTGATGGCTTTGAACCGGGCCTGGCCCGATGGGTGAGGAGATGGGTGAGGAGGGGTGAACGGCAAGTCTCCTTGAGGAAGGGGCGTTTACTTCAGTGACACCTACGTCTTCGTGAGTCAGGTGGGCAAAGAGAGAGGTCAAGAGCGAGCCAGGAGGAAGGACCCCCAGCGGCTGAGGCCCACGCGGGCCCCGTGGGAAGGAGCTGGGAGCGGAGGGAAAAGAAGCTGAAGGGGAGGGTGGTACCGGACCTGTTTTGGCACAAGGAGATTTGGTTTGTATCCCCAAATCGATGAGCCAGAAGGGTTCTAAGCAAGGGAGGGGCCTGGCTTGGTGGGAGGGCCCGGGCGTGGGGCAGAGAGGTAGGTGGGAAGCCGGGCTGTGGCCTTGTCCAGGGCACAGGTGGCGAGGATGGCCCAGACCAAATTCAGGGACGTGGGATGGAGAGAGAGGCACAACCCCACAGGTGAGTAGAAGTAAACTAGATTGACAGGTGTCCCTTCTCCATTTGTCCTCACCCGTGTTAGCCCTGGGGCCCGAGGCTCAGACAGTATTCGTCAGGGCCCCCCAAAGACCTCCAAAGAGACCTTTCTGGAACCTACTCCAGGTTCTGAGCCTCGGAGCTCTCATCCGGCAGAAGGAGCTGGGATGAGCGTGGCAGCTTCCAGGCCCGGCTCCCCGGAGCGCCAATTCCGAAAATGACAACCGGAGGCCCAATGAGAAGGTTGGAAAATGGGCACCTCCACGGCTTCCCGTGTCTATTGCAGGGTTCGGAAATAGCTGACATGCAAGGAGAGCCCCACGGAGGGGGAACCTACCTGCTGGGCAGACGGGCGCCCGAAGAGGCTGCTGCCACCGGGGGCAGCGGGCAGGGAGCAAGAGGCCCCCGGGGAGGATGACCCCAGAAGAGGGGATAGGAGTGAAGTCAAAGGACAGCAGGGACAGAGAGAGAGAGAGAGAGGTCACACATCAGGAGAGACACACACAACAAGACTTGTGATATGGCCAAAGATTGTGGCGTGTGTGTGTGCGTGTGTGTGTTTGTGTGTGTTTGTGTGTGTGTGCTCGTGAGAGGCCGTCTTTGAGGAGCAATTGAAAAGGCTTCAGCCCCTTAGTCCATCCGGACACCCCCACACACACACTTCTTTCCACACACACCCCCCCACCACCAAAAAAAAAAAAAAAAAAAGCGAGAGCGAGAGAAAGAAGGAAAACAAAATATCTACAGTTGTCGAGACAAGAGCAGAAAAATAGAGGCAAACATCCGTAATTTTCTCTGTGGGGCTTTGCGGTAATTGAGCCATTTGGATAAAAATAAAGGCAGCGGGCCCCTTAGGTAAGAAGAGCTTTTGCAATCTAAGAAGCTTGAATTATGCGTCTTGTGTCACTTGAAATCCCCCGTCCTCCCCCCTTCCGAGGCGACCCAAACCACTTTCTCTTCCCTTATTATTTTTTTAAGTACCCTGTCAAATGTCGTCCGTACACCAGAGAATTTCAGCTGTCACAACTAATTTCAATTTTTCCATGTGCTTGTCCTCCCTCGGTGTGCCGGGGGAGGGGCCGGGCGAGGCACCCCCCCACCCCAACCCCGTTCCCTCGCGCACTCGCTCGCTCGCTCGTGTATCTGCTTGCTCGCTCTTTTTATTTTTCGTTGTTGGTTATTATTTTCAAAACCAGACTTCTAGCATACATTTGTTTGGGGAGTGTTTAAGGCCCGTGGTTTGCTCCTGCGGGAGGCGGGGCCGGGCCCTGGTGATTTATTTCCAGCGAGCTTCCTTCCCGGCCACACTGTGGAGCACCCCCACCTCCCCCAGCTGAGCCCCAGGATGCCCACCACTCTCCCTTTTGGTCTCCCACCCCCCACACCGCGACCACTCACCGGTGAAAACCCAGACCTGAGGCAGACACAGCGTTAATTCTGGAGGTTCTGTCAGCACCCAGGAGATGGGGAGGCCAGACGGGGCGCGTGTCATCCATCTGTCCCCCCCACCCCCGTCACCTTTCTCCATCTTTCCCGTCTTTTCCCTCATCTGTCTTTCCTTCTCAATGTATGCCTTCATTTAATGGCTGTTGATCCGGGGCACACACTTCCTGTGTGCCGGTCCTGAGTACCCCAAAAAGCGTAAGCACAACCCTTGCCCTTGAGGAGATGCCGATCTAACGGGGTCGGGGAGACGAGGAGCCAAACGGATGGGTACAAAGCGTTCGAAGCGCTGGCCAAAGGCAGCGCGAGGCTGGCAGGCAGGGCACCACGGAGGGAGGGCCGCGGTTAGCTCAGCCTCTGCGAGGCCTCTGTGGCGCGTGAGCTGACTCCTGGAAGCAAGCAAATGCATGTTTGCTTGCTTGCTGGACAGATTAGAGAGGGGACTTCCAGGCTGACAGAGCAGCAAAGGCGAAGGCCGATGGCATGAATCGAATGGCGTCCTTCCCCTGAATTCCTGTGCTGCGGTCCCAGCACCCAGCCCCTGCAGAATGTGACATTGGAAAGAGGATCATCGCAGAAGTCGTGAGTTAGGATGAGGTCCAACGCGGGTAGGAGGGGACCCTAATCCAAAGTAACTGGACAGAGACACACAAACGCAGAGACAGAGAGAGAGAGAGAGAGAGAGAGAGAGAGCGAGAGAGAGCCCATGTGACGGTGAAGGCAGAGACGAGAAGGATGCTTCTGCAAGCCACAGAGTGCCAATGACCGCCAGCGACCAGCAGCAGCTGGGGAGAAGCAGAGCGGACACCCTCACAGCCCTCAGGAGGAACCCACCCCCGCCCCCAACACCTTGACCTCAGACTTCTAGACTCCAGACCTGGGAGTCCATCAATGTCTGCCGTTTGAGCCGCCCCGTCTGTGGGACTTGCTTGCAGCAGCCTTGGCCACTAGCGTGTGTGGAGACGAGAAAGGACCTGTTCTGAGAAGCACGTGCAGTTCAGCTCGGAGTTTGAAAAGGGTGGGGCTGAAGCGCAGTGGGGCCGGACCCTCCAGCGTCGGGTGGGGGGGGCATTATGTGGAGGGCAGGGGGGCATGGGGTGCAGGGGGAGAGGAGGGCGTGGGAGCCTTGAAGCAGGAAGGAGGTGGGGCGGGGTGGGGTGGGATGGTGGGATGTCTTTTTCTTCCCATTCTCTTGCTTTCCTTTTCTCTGCTACATCCACCCCAGGCCCGGCTTTATTCATCGGTGGGTTCTGGAGCCCTGGACGGGGCCATGTTGTTCACGGGCCACAACCAGAGTGTGACGAGTGCAAAAATGGTTCGTGTAGCTCCTGGTTCCTCCGCTCCACCCCCTCCCCCCCGCCACTGCTGTCCCTGTGGACGACGGCCCTCATGGCTCATCCTGGGACACAGAACCCTGTGAAAGGGGAAAGCCAAGTGACATATATCCACGCCGGGATACCCCCGGCCAGTACGTGAGAGCCAGGGCTGCTGGGGCCAACATGACTGCCGTGGGACCAGCATCAGGGAATGAGGTGCGGGCTGGGCCCCCCCATACTTCTCCTTCCCTTCCCTCCCTCCTCCGTTCCCCCGGTTCCCTGGTGCTGGGTGATTTTCTCTTCTGTTGTCCTCTTTTTCTCTCCTGGGAGAGAGCTGAGAAGGGCCCAGAAAAGGCCAGGACCCTTCTTTAGGGGTGAGGCGACCTGAGGCGCAGACAGGTGACATAACCTGCCCAAAGCCACACAGCTGGGAAGACACGGCGTTGGGGAACTGAACCACGGAAAGCACAGGCCAGAGGCGCCACTGTCAGCACACGCGGCCCCAGTGGGGGCCCCGGTGAGCACTCAGGACCTGTCTGTCTAAGGCAGCGTGGCCTGCTGGTTAAGGGCAAGGCCACAGCTGAGTTTCAGCTCTATCCCCTCCCAGCCGGGCAGCTGGACCCACTCCGAGCTTCGGTTTCATCAGTGGGAAACTGGCTACTGATGGTTCCTCCCAGTGGCACATCAATGCTGGTTCCCTCTGCCTCCCAGGTGCTCCCGACCAGGCTGTTTGTTCCCAGGCGCCCCCTGGCTGTTGGGGTCACGTGACTGAGGTCTGGCCAATGGGATGGAGAAGGAAGTGGTGCTGCCACTCACAGGCCTCGCTGCCAAACGTCCCGCAGCGTCCTCCCCACTCTCTGCTCTGGTGCTGGGTGCTCGGGGCTTAGTGAGCCCTGGTTGATGCTGTAATGCCACCGCTCCACCGCTCCCACCTGCCAGGGTGAGCGCCAAGGACCCTGCACACACCCAGCGCTTGTAAATCCACGCCCAGCGCCTGCGTGCCTGTGTCTGGTGCTTGGGTCAGTGTTCCCGGCCCTTTGCCACTAAGAGCCAGGCTCCCTATCCTTCCGGGATGCCTCGGGCTGGTGGCTCCTCCCTATAGCTGTAGACCTAGCCCTGCCTCCACCCATAGCGTAAGAAAGGGGCGCCGGCACCCACTGTAGGATCCCCCAGGGTGCGGCCATGCCTCAGCCCCCTGGCTCGGAGTTCTTACGAGGGGATTCTAAGTAGCTCTCCTAGGATTCTGCTTCAGAGGGCCTGAGAGCCCCCTAAGACTTAGGGTTGAGGTCAGATGCCATCACCTGGGCAATGCTTTGCTGCCTCCTGCATCTAAATGTCTGTGCAGGGACACCGGTACCACACAGGAGTGCCCCTGCTTGCCAGCCCTGCCTTCCTAACGTTGAGGAGCTCCTTGGGGCAGCCGTGTGACTTCGGACATGCACCTGAGCCTCAGTTTCCTGCTTCGCCGCTCCAGGGTCCAGCCCGCTGGTTTTGGTCCCCAAAAGAGTAAGTACCCAACCCACGCATGGGGTCAAGGCCATGCCCCCTACTTCTCATCCCAGTAGAAAGTGGGGGGATGAGTCTTCAGTGCTGAGAAGGAAGCTGCTGGTGAGATGAGGTCCCCACGGGCAGTATCAGACACACCTGCAGAAGCCGAGCCCCGCCCAGCCCCGTGCTCCGGGCCGGGGCTGGAATCATTTGGGAAATCAAATGGGAAATCGCATGTCCACAGGCCCGAGCTCGCTCACGGAGCTGAGCTGCCGTGAGGGAAATTGCCCTAAATGTGAATCCTCGCCCGAGCCCGGGCCAAGCGATTTCCATGCCCACAAGCGGAGAGCAGCATCTCTTCCGTGCGCAATGTTTTCAGCCTGTCTGCCTTCCAATCACTTCTAAATAGCATGTTTCATCTGGTGCGGCTGCTTCCAGGGGCCCCGCTCCCCTCGGCACAGGCAGCCAAAGAGCTGCATCTTAAATCACATCTGCTTTTCGTTCGTGATGAGCAGAACGCGCTTCAGATCCCCACGGCCAGCTCGCCCAGCGCGCCGACGGGCAGCTCTCTGCAGGATCACCCCGGGGCCACTGACGGGCCATCGCTGGGAGGCTTCGGGAAGGGGTGGCCAAGAGAGGTCGGGTGGCTGAGAAACAGTGCTCCAGGTGGCGGTTCTGGGTTCAAACCTCGACCCCTCCACGTCCTGGCTACGTGACTTCAGGCCAGTTGCTTGTTGTCACTGAGCCTCGTTTTCTCGTCGAGGAAGAGACGATACGGTCTTTGCCAACCAGTGGTTCCCTAATCCTGATTCTCAGGGAGGGGCGTTCTCGGTGCGCCCGCCTTCTGCTGCCATGACGACAGCTTCCAAAATCAGCTTCTACATTCGTGCACCCACGTTCATTGCCACAATATTCAGTCACAAGGGCCAAAAGGTGGGAGCGATCCAAATGTCCTTTGACGGAGGGTGGATAAATCGAATGTGGTCCAGCCACACAATGGAATATGATCTGGTCTTTAAAAGGAAGGAGCGTGTGACACCTGCCACAACGTGGATGATACCTTGAGGACATTATGCTGAATGAAAAAAAAAAAAAAAAGCTAGACACGAAAGGACAGATGTCGTATGATTCCACTTCTATAAAAGTCCCCAGACTAGTCCGATGAGTATAGACAGAAAGCAGAGTGGTGGTTGCCAGAGGCTGACGGGAAGAAAGGATGGGGAGTCTGTGGTCAGCGGGTATAGAGTTTTTGTTTTGCAAGATGAAAAATTCTCCCGAGATGGATGGATAGACGGAGGGGATGATGGTGTAAATGTACTTACTGCCACATAATGATACACTTAAGAGTGGCTGGGATGGTAAATTACATGTTACGTCTATTTTACTACAGTTGTAACTTTTTTATTGTAAAGGAAAAAGAAAACTTGGATTCTATTTTTAAATCTATTTAAAAAAGAAGAAAAGAACAAATATACAAGGATAGGAACGGGGAAGGAAATGCAATCACGGAGACTGACAACGTTAGCAGAGGATTCTATGTAGAGATCTAGGCTAATAAAATTGAAAGTCTACATGGAATGTATAATTTCCAAGCTCCAAGAAATTATAAAATTACTAAAACTGACTTTAGAAGAAGAAAAATAATAATACATTAACTACGGAAGAGAGAGACTATTTTCTCAAACTTCTTCCCCCAAAGAAAGCCTCCAGGCCCTGATCGGTGTATGTCTGGATCATTTCAGATACTCATGGAGCAGTAATCCCAAGATTCAAACTCTCCCGCAGCAGAGGAAAGCATGGAAGCGTCGTGATTTATCTTACAAAATGCGCACAACCTCCTCCTTGCTTAGTGGTAAATATAGTGAGCTCAAAGAGGAAAACCACAGACCACTCTCGTGAATGTAGACGCAGAAGTCACAAGTCCAAATCTGGTGATTTTTAACCCACCCACGTCTCATTTTCACAATATCAGCTGTTTCTAACTTGCCTTATACCAGGAATTCATCTTCCTAAATAAATAAATAAATAGATAGATAGATAGATAGATAAATAAATAAATAAAAATTTAAGTACTTTTATGTAGAAAGCACGGGAGAAATAAAAACGCAAAACTGTCGAGTTTCTGTGATAGCCTGTCTTGTGCAGAAGCAGGTGGCGGCGGCAGAGGCGCCTTGCTGTTTAGAGATGAGGCCAAGGCCGAGGAGATAAACCGGAAGACGGACTTACAGACTTACCGAGACCCCTCGAGGGAAGTGGGGGTGGTGTGTGAACTGGGAAGTGGCAGAGAAGTCTTCATGGATTTGCTCATACATTTATTTATTCGCAGCGAAGATAATCGAGCACCCGCTCTTCTTGTGTAGCCAAAACTAATTCCTGAGCGCTTGCTGTGTGCCAGGCGCTGTGCCGGGCACACGGCTGTGGCACGAGCGAGGCAGGCAGGCAGAGCCGCTGTCCTCACAGATCTCTCAGCCGGGTACCAGAGGCAGGGCCCTGGGCTGGGCACCAAGAGGGCCACAGGGACCTAAGGCCCCTCTCCTAGCCCATCGGGAGGCTCCGAGTTGGAGGGGGAGACAGACAGATGTGGAGGTGAGTCAGCTCTACTGGCTGAAGCAGTAAAGTCGACCTCACCTCCTCGTGGAAATTTGTGGCCCTTCTCGAAGTCATCAACGCAGCTGCTGGGGGACCCTCTGTAGGCCCTCCTCTGCCCTGGCCTTCGTGCCCTCTCCCCACAATACTCACACCCAGATCCTCGGTTCGAGGCCTCTTTCTGGGGTGCCTCAGCTACGTACTAACTGTGCAAGTTCCTAACCTCTCTGAGCCTCAGTTTCCTCCTCTCAAACGTGGATTCTACCAACGGCCCCTTCTCCGTATGAGGCTTAAGTGAGATAGTAAGTGTGAGGGGTGTGTAGCAGAGTGTCCGGCATGGAGAAAGGTCCTCCTTTTTCTCCCTCTTAGCTTGTCGCTGCCTCTCGCTGAGATAGCCATGCCCGCTGGGACCGATGGGAGGTTAGCCCTCATGTGCTGGTTGCATGGTCCTCATGGCACATGGCTTCACGGCCTCTGAAGGGTTAAAGCATGCTGGATCATTTACCACCCCCTTGTAATTCCTTGCTTGGAGCCAGACACCAAGGCTCAGCAACCTGGTCAGCCTCCTTCCGGGCCTTCCCACAGGAAATGCCTCAGTCCCTCAGTGCTTCTGTGTGATTGATGGGGAAGCTGCTGCAGAGCTAGGAGTTGGCAAAATCCGCTGTTTCTCTTGAGAAGCGGTGTTAACCTGTCTGGGGCTTGGATGGGACGGATCTGCCTTCAGGGCACCTCTGCCCACTCTCAGAACACCCAGGAGACGGAGGCAGCCTGGCTGGGATAGGAGCTCCTTCCTGCTGCATGCTGTATGCCCTGCCCTCGCCTTGGTCTCTGCTACAGGGTGGGAGTACTCACGATTTGCCAGCTCAGTCCTTGGAACTTCGGGCCCATCGGCGATGCTGATCCCAACGACAGGCACTTCTGAGCATCCTCTTGCCACTTGCTGCAATGCCCGGGGATCCCGTGTGCATGCTGGCGAGTAGCCACGTGATAGACGCATTTTCCATGGGATACTGGGCTCAGTCAGAGACTGATGGGACTTGCTCAAGGCGACTTAGTCACTGAGTGGCAGAGCTGGGACAGGGGACGCGTACGACTCTGAAGCGTGTGCCCCTAGCTACCAGGTGGAGGCTCGCAATCCTGCTCAGAACCCTCAGCGTTCTCAAGGCTGCACCCCAGTGCTCCCAGCACCTCTCTGCTCTGCCCCATCCTCCTTTTTCCTGCCCTGTCTTCCCTACACCCACGACTGTCTCATCCTCCGTGGAGGGTAAGTGTGTCTGAGTCAGCAGGGGAAAATTTCTTACCAGATGGCGTACGTTGTGGTTAAGAGTTGAGGCTGTGAAGTCCGATAGACGTGGTGGCCTTGACATCCAGCTTTGCCGCGGAAGAACCGCGGGCAAGTCCCGTTAGCTTTCTGAGCCTCAGTTTCCTCGTCTGTGAAATGGGTATAATTGATAGTACGCAACTCGTAAGGTTATAGGTTAAATGAGGTGACGTAGACAAAGGGTTCAATACGGGGGCTGCCCTTAGGTCAATAAATGTCACCTGATGGCATCGTCACCACCAGCACTGCTGTCACCTGTAACCATGAGGGGCAAATGCCAGGCACTCAGCAGGTGTTCATGTCTACCTTTCCTTTGTCTGACTCGTGACACCTTTTTCACCCAGTTCGATGTCTTCACGATACACTAAAGAATAAGCTCTTTTTAAAAAATTAGTTTTTAGTGAAATGAGCAATGCATAAATCTATACTACTTGTTTCTTTTTTTTTTTCTAATGTAGCATTATAGGTAAGACTAAAATCTCTTTTGACAGCCAGTCATGCAAGGCTCACCCATCGCTGTCCCTTCCTCCCCCGTCCCCCAACTCTCCAGGGCTAATCTGTCAGCATTTTGCTGCATTTGCCTTTTGTGTTTTTCCATGCATTGGCAGGCATATATATCCTTACCCTCTGAAATAAACTCAGTGTTTTTTGCATGCGGTGCATTTGATTTGTTTTACATAAAATGATCAGACTGACCATCTCATTTTACCATTTGCATTTTTTTTTTGACCCAGTAACACTTCTTTTGATTTACCAATGCCAGTTAGAAAAGGCGGAGCGGGTGTGTGGGTCCCAGGCCAGGAAGCTGGGCGAGCTTCTTGACCAAAAGCCTGCAACTCACAAACTGCCTGGCAGTGCCCAAAAACACCTGGCTTTGGTGCATTCCCCTTTGCTCACCCTGCAGCTGATCTATTTTAGCTTTGCAAACACATTGCAATCTTTCTCTGTCTGAAAGACCCTCAAGCCGCGGGTTCTAAAACCTGAAAATATCCTTCTCTGCGCTCAGCCGGGCCAGACTGCCCATCGAGTCTGGCCAGTGGCAGGGGGACTCGGTGCTCTGAGTTTATTTCTTCTCTGCAAGATTGTGGAAAGACAGACAGCTCAGGGACTGCAAGGCCTAGGACGGTTGTCAAGGGTTCTTTGGGCCCTGAGTCTTTGGAAGCTGCAAGAATCAACCAGAAAAAAACCCAGAAAGGCCCATGTCACCGCCAAGCGCAGGGTGTGCACCCGAGCGTTGCAAAAGCAGCCTGTGATTCGTCCCTGGAATCAGACCCCGTCCCAGACACTGACCTTGTCTCGGAGATGAAACGCCCTTCCCCACCCAGGAGTGACAGTTCAGTGGAAATGCGGCCAGGTCACTTCCTGCTGCCACATGGCGTGGAATTTTCTTTGGAAGCGTTTCATATTTCCTGCTTCTTGACAGCCTCCTTCTGGGGAAACGGTCAGTGTTTTTCTCCCTGGCTTCCGGGTCCAGGGCTGAGCCAAGCACAACGGCCAAACCGCAGAGCAGAAAACTGGTGTTCTAAGATGAACATGTGACAGATGGGGGACATCTGTGTGGCTGGGGGCCCACCGGCCTCCCTCCATCCCAGC
>PVKZ01009095.1:0-12498 GCA_004027375.1 Macroglossus sobrinus
GATATTTATGTCATTAGATAAGTTCTTTCCGAGGGCCATTTATGTATTATGCTATATATGTAATGTTATGTACATGCTTCTATGCATGGGGTGTATAATGTACAAATATGCATAGTATGTACTGCCACATCCAGCAAATGGTAAATCCTGCCACATCCAGCGTGGCTCTGGAGAATGTACCTGAGTGGGAATGGTGGAGACTAAGAAAAGAAAGAAGACAGAAAGCTGGGATCTGGAAGTCCACTGTCCACTGAAGGTGGGGCAGTGGCACAGTTTTATTTTGGCAAGCTGCTTTTATACAGGCACATAATAATTGGCATAAGCAGTTTCCCTTAGGCATAACAACACTGTTTCTTCTACTTTTCCCAAGCCATATCCTCTCGTGACCTTCAGCTTGTTTGCCTGCCTGTGGCAAGCAAACTCAGAAGGAGTTTGCTGAGGTGAGGTAACCCTTGGTTGCCCTCACAGATTGTAAGGACCCTGTCAGCTTACAATCTGCGCTCCACAACGTACTATATATGTACGCGGTAGTTTAATGCACGTAATACATAGTGATGTGTAAATTTATAAAATAATTTAACAGTGCCATAGCACATTAGATTAATTTAATTCTATTCATATATGACATTTCAAGGAGTAGTTTAAGTAGAATTTCAGCTTTAGGTGTTGACGGTGAAACCTGAGTTGCTTCCTTGAGTCTTTTGGGGAACTACTATTCCCCTTTTCTGGTTTACAATACTAGGGTAATAAATATACTACATAGACTCTGCATTTTAAGAGGTTGTTTTCCACTACACTTGCAAGGGGCATTAGTATGAGAACAAGGAGAAAATATATAATGGATGTGATTATATAATGGATGAAAGTATATAATGGCCGATGATGATGAAGGGGTGTTCAACTGAATATATTGAAAGGATACTTAAATTTAAGATTCTGTGTTGTGAGGTTAGGTTTGGGTGCCAGGACAAAACCCCACACAGACACAGTGAAGACTGTTAGTTTTAGATAATGAGACTTAGTTATCTGTGGGATGGTTGTTGGAATAATGTTGTCAGAAAGAACCCAGTGAAGACGCTCCCAATGAAGAGGCGTTTAATAGAATTCATCAAGGGAGGGTTATTTTATTCATTAGAATTGGAGTAGGAAAGTGTGGCTGTTCCAGAAGTGCAAAGGTGATTCGAGTACTGCAGATGGCCATTAAGGAAGTGGCAGTAAGAGTGATTACTAGTGCTTGGGTGTTGGTATATGAGGTGTTTTGATCATTAGGTTTTTAGAATAAAAGCCCATAAGGGAAGGTATTCCTGTCAATGCTAGGCGTATCTAATGGTGAGTGCAGTGGTGGTGAAAGGTGATGCTTTAAATAGGCCACCTATTTTTCAAAGACCTTGTTTGTCATTGAGGCTGTGGATAATAGAGCCGGATATAGGAATAGTATGCCCTTGAAGGATGTGTTGGTACAGATAGTGAGAAATGCTAGCTATGGTTGTTTAATATCAATGGTTACTATTATTAGGCTTAGTTAACTAGACATGGAAAAGTCTACAGTTTTTTTGATATCATTTTGGGTGAGGGCACGGATTGCTGCAAATAGTATAGTGATTGCTTCTAGGAATAAATATTATCGTTTGGATTAGTTTATTATTTTCTGTTAATGGGTAGAATTGGATTAATAGGAAAAGGCCTGCTACAACTATTGTGCTTGAATGGAGTAGGGCTGATACAGGTGTGAGGTCTTCTATAGTAGAAGGTAGTCATGGGTGAAGTCTGAATTGGGTGGATTTCCCAGCTGCAGCTAAAAGAAGTCGGCTAGTGGGAAGTTAAATGTTGTTAAAGTTAAGTGAAAAGATCTGTTGGAGATCTCATGTGTTGAAGCTGAATACAAAACATCATAGCTATGAGGAATACAACCTCTCTGATGCACTTATATAAGAGAGCTTGTAGGGCTGTGGTATTTGTGTCTGTTCAGCCATATCATCACCCAGTTAACAGGCAAGATGTGATTCATTCCTCCTCCCACCCAATAAACAACTGGGAAAAGTTGTTGGCAGTCACCAAGATTAGCACCATAATAAGAAATATAAATCGATATTTAAAGAATCAGTTAATATAGGGGTCTGAGTGCATAATGAGAATTCTGTGATTCATCATGTGATGAATAGTGCTACTGGCATAAATATCATTAAGAAGTAGTCTAGTATAAAGCCGAATGTTATTTTTAGGGGTCGAATGGTTACTCAGTGTCAGTTTGAAATGACCATTTCTTGGCCCAATTGGACAAATGTTATTGTTGGGATTAAGCTATGTATAAAGTCCCATGAGATTGTAGTTTTTATGTAGATTGGATATATCTTACTTTTGTAGGTGTTAGGGGTACTTGCTATAATTGATATTACTAGGATTAGATAAATTTAATTTTAAAAGGAGACTATAATGGAGGTGGCAAATAGATTTATTACCTTTATTTGGAGTCGCACCAATTCTTTGGTGCCTAAAACCAATGGAAAACTTCTATCCTTTAAAAGTTTGAAAAAGCCATACTGTTACGCACAGAAGCATCAATTAGCAGTTCTTGCATACTTTTTGATAAATAAGAATTTTTAGTTTCTGTTATTAGATTCACAATCTAACGTTTGGTTAAATTTGATTTACAGTACAAAGTCCCCCAAGCTATTTTGGGATTAATGGATAGAAGAGAAGTATTAGGTGCATTGCTATAAGAGTGTTTTCTCGTGTCAAGGATGGTTTGTGATTGTTGATGTGATATAGTTGTTTTCTTTGTTGTGTATAATTAATATATAGAGGGAGCATAGGGTGGTAATGACAATGTCAGCTCCCATAAAAATAATGGAGATGGAGGATCGTGAGAATGTTGACATGACTACAGATAGTTCTCCGATTAATTTGATTGTTGGGGACAAGGACAGATTAGTGAGGCTTGCTAGCAGTCATCACGCTGCTATTAGTGGAAGGACAGTTTGTAGGCCGCGAGCTAGAATTAAAGTTCGGCTATGGACCCGCTCATAATTCAAGTTCGCCAAAGAGAATAGTATAGAAGATGTAAGACCGTGTGTGATTATTAAGGCGGTCACTCTTATATAGCTTCAGGTCGTTTGGATAAGAATGGCTTCAATTACCAGTGCTATGTGGCTGACAGAGAAATATGCGATGAGTGATTTCAAGTCCATTTGGCGTAAGCATATGGAACTGGTTATAATTATTCTTCATAAGGATAGTATTAAGAAGGAGTATGCTATGGAGTTTGCTAGGAGGAGTGGTTAGTATTATAGTAATTTGTGGCATGCTGGAGCCTCCTAGTTTAAGTGGCATGGCTGCAAGAACTATGGTTCCAGCGATGGAAGCTTCTACATGTGCTTTTGGTAATCACAGGTGGGGACCGTATAGGGGTATCTTTACTGTGAATGCTATTATGCATGCCAACCATAGGAAAACATTTCTTCAAGAGGAGGCTGGGGGTTGAATTCAGTAATGGGTCAGTAGAAAATTTAGGGAGCCCGTAAGGTTTTGGCTGGAGATCAGTGCAGTAAGGAGGGGAAGCGATCCTACTAGTGTATAAAATAAGAAGTCAAGTCCCATGTTCAGTCTCTCTGTTTGTCCTCATCATTGGGTTATAATAATTTGGGTTGATACTAATGTTGCTTCAAACAGGATGTAACATAGAATTGGTTCTGTTGCGGTAAATGTAATAATTAGGAAGATCTGCAATAGAGTTAGTATAGTGATATGTAGTTTTTTTTTTTTTCCTGAGTTAAGGATCCTTTGGCCAGGTGATACTGGCTGGCAATAAGTATAAATGGTAGGAGTCATGTTGTTAGTATTAACAGGGGTGTTGATAGGGAGTCAGAGAAGAAGATTAGTGAAAGATTTAGGCTGTTATTGTTGAATTAGTGTAGGTAAGCTGATAAGGCAAATTATTAAAATGTAGGTTGTGGCATTAATTCAGACTTTTTTTTGAGAGTCGTACTAGTGGTTTTAATATAATAGTGAAGATAATAATTTTTAGCGTTGGTAAAGGTTGATATTTGGTACATAATCAATGCCATATAGATACTATAACTAGTTGTGACAATCCCAGGGCAGCCTCACAAGTTGCAAATACTAATAGGATAATTGGCATTATACTGGCCAGGGTGAGGTGGGTGTTCAGGATTATTTCTGATGCCGTCAAGGACGTTGACAGTATTATTCCTTCTAGACACAAAAGCGATGATATTAAGAGGGACTGATATATCAGTACTCCTGTAAGAGACACTGCAAGTGCTAGTAGCATGTTAATATAGATCAAGGCCCCTTGATAATTGTGAACAAAATCATAATCTAATGAGTCAAAATCATTTGTTTCAGCTTAAACTCATTATCATTATTCGGTTCATTCTAACCCTTTTTGAGATCTCTCATAAGCTAGACTAATAGCTAAAAGTGAGATTAGAGTTAGTGGTCTGGTAAGCATGGTTTTTAGGTTTTGGTTTATGATGCTGAGGGTAAAGGTAAGAGAAGGGTGATTTCTGGGTTGAATAGCAAAAATATAATAGCTACTAGAAAGGACTTCATGGAAAAAGATAAGCGTGCTGAACCTATTGGTTCAAATCCGCATGTATAGACTTGATTATTCTGTGTATGCATTTACTTGGGGGGAGTCAGAATGTGATGATTACAAGTAATGAGGCTACTAGGATGTTAGCAGTGCTACTCTGAGATTTATTATTCTTTTCTGGGATATACTGAAACTAATTGATTGGAAGTCAGTTGTACTATTTAAATCTAAAAGAATAAGAACCCCATCAATAAATAGACACATGCGAGAATAATCAAACTATGTCTGCGATGTATCAGTATCAGGCAGGGACTTCAAATCAGAAGGAATGGCTAGATGTAAAGTGAAATTTTAGTTCATGTAAGAAGCATACAATTAGGAAGGTAGAACCCATAATCGTGTGCAGGCCATGAAAACCTGTGGCTATAAAGAATGTTGATCCATACACTCCATCTGAGATTGTGAATGAAGTTTCATAGTACTCTGAGGCTTGTAGAAGTGTGAAATAAATCCCTAGGGAAATTGTAATGAAAAGGGCTTGAAGTACGTTCTTATGATTCCCCTCTATTTGGCTGTGGTGGGCTTAAGTGATAGAGACCCCAGAGGCTAATAGTGCGGATGTATCAAGAAGTGGCACTTCTAGGGGGTAAAAGGGGTGGATACCTGACAGTGGTCAGCAACCACCTAATTCGGGAGTTGGAGCAAGGCTCGAGTGATAAAAAGTTCAGAAGAAACTGAAGGAAAAGAAAGCCTCTGAGATAATAAATAGGATTATGCCATATTGGAGGCCTTTTTGGACAATTGGTGTGTAGTGGTCCTGGGAGGTACTTCCTCGGATAATATCTTGTCATCATTGATATCTAGTGAGTGCATTAGTTAGTAGGCCTAGTGATACTAATACTGGGGATTTGAAATGAAATCATGTGATGAGGCCAGATGTCATAAGGAGGGCTGAGAGGGCTCCTGTGAGTGATCAGGGACTTGGGTTAACTATATGATTTGCATAGGTCTGATGGGTCATTATGTATCATTGTGTAAATACTTACTAGATGGGTGAATACATAGGTCTGGATTAGGGCGAGTGCAAATTTGAGAATTGTTAGAAGGACAAGAATTATGAATTTGATTAAAGCTGTGCTTATCTTGATAGTTAGCAATGGCAGGGTAACCTCCCCCCACCCAATTAGGTGAATTAAGAGGTGTTCGGTGGTGATATTAGCTGTCAGTCACATGGCTAGGGCTATTGGTTGAATAAATAGGCTGATAGTCTTGATAATTACTAGTACAGGGATTAGAGGCACAGTAGGAAATGGGCAAGGGAAGCTTTTGTCTTATGGCAAAATCCTAGAATTGCTGTCCCTGCTCACAGGGAGGTGGATATCCCTAGATTTATTGATAGTTGTGTGGTGGGTGTAGAAGAGTGTGGAAGAAGTCCTAATAGGTTTGTTGAGCCCATGAACAGGATAAGTGACATTAGTATTAAGGTCCAGGTCTGACTTTTGTAGTTGTGCATGGCCATTTGTGTTTTGTGTCAAATGAAGTAGTCACTGTTTGATGGCAATTAGACAATTATTAATTAGTCGACTTTAGGAGGGAAATAAGACGCTCGGAAATATAATGATTAAGATGATGATAGATAGCCCTATTATGGTAAGGGTAATGAAAGAAGAGAACAGATTTCATTCATTTTGTTTCTCAAGGAGTCAGGTGTTTTGATGTTTTAACTGTTATAGTTTCTGGGTAAGAGTAATAAAAGTGCTTTGAAATTTTTAGTTGTATTATGATATATAGTGTGAGGATTATTGACAGGAACATAATAAATCATGTCGATGTATCCAGTTGTGGCATATTATTAAGGAGAGGTTCAAAATCTCAGTCTTTAATTTAAAAGGTTAATGCTAATTAGCTTCTTAATGACTTTATAATATAGACATGGATCATTTTTCAAAATATTTTAATGGGGCTAGTTCAAAGACAATTGGTATAAAGCTGTGGTTTGACCCTCATATTTTGGAGCATTGACAGTAGTATAGGCCAGGCCGTGTGGATAGTAAAGTTGTTTGGTTGAGGCATCCTGGGATAGCATTCTGTTTTTAAGCCCTGAGAAGGGACAGCTCACGAGTGCAGGACATCTTCAGATGAGATTAGTATTCAGATTGTTATTTTTGTGGGCAACACCACTTGGTTGTTGACTTCTAGGAGATGCAGCCCCTTTTAGATCTGATGTAGGGACTATATAGAAGTCGAAATTTAAGTCTTTGTAGTCTGTATTTGTAGTCTGTATATTCGTTATCATTGGTGGCCTATAGTTTTGACAGAGACGGGCTGTCAATCTTGTGTATTAAGTAGAGGATTCATAGTGATGATAAGGCGATTATAATGAAAGTAATAGCTGGCAAGATGGTTCAGATTTTCTCCAGTTCTTGCGCATCTATTGTGCTTGTATGGGTTAGGCTGGTTGTTAATATAAGTGAAATAATGAAAAGTACAAGAGAGTTGATTAGGAAAATGATTGCTGGTGTGTGATCACAAAAGTGAAGAAGTTCCTCCATAATGGGTGATGTTGCATCTTGGAAGCCTAGTTGGGAGAGGTATGTCATAGGGATATAAAGGTTTTTACCTATAATTTAATTTTGACAAAATTATGTAAATTTTACTAATATCTCACTGATGGAGAAAGACATAGTGGTTATAATATTGGCTTGAAGACAATCAGAGGGGGTTTGATTCCTTCCTTTCTTATTTTGGGTTTACATAGGTAGGCTCCTTGAACATGAGATAGGTGGAAGGCATCCATGCAGTCATTCTAGGTTTGTGGTTGACAGTTCTACTATTGGAACTTCTTGTTTAGATGTGAAATGTTTCCCAGATTATAAAGACTAGTAAGATGACTGCTGTTCGTGAGATGAATGAGCCTATGGACGATGTGGTATTTCATGTTGTATATGCATCTGGGTAGTCTGAATGGTGTAGTGGCATGCCTGGTAGACCAAGAAAATGTTGTGGGAAAAAAAGTCAGATTGACACCTACAAATATAATCAGGAAGTGGATTTTTGCTCAGGTCATGTTTAATGTGTAGCCTGAAAATAATGGGAATCTTTGTACAAACCTGCCTATAAGAGTGCATACTGATCCTACTGATGGGATGTAGTGGAAGTATGCTACTACACAATAGAAAGTTGGGTGAGCTAGAGTGTGAGTAATTGGTGTGAAGAAGTTTGAAACATAGAAACACACACATGCAAACAGGTACATATACACAAACACATAAACAGAGGTATTGTCGATTAAATTGTTTTGATCTGTTTCTTTTACCCACAAAACAGTATATTATAAACATGTTTCCAAAGAATGAATATGTGAACATCGCATTTGCTATCAGTTCACGGGTATTTATGTTTTTTTTTTCTAACATTTTCTTCAATAAAAGTTCTACATTTAATATAGTATAGAAATGCAAGTTTAGAAAATGAAAGCATCTACTGTCTCTCACCAATGGGTAAACACATTGAATTATCAGAGAAATATCTTAATGTGCTACTTTTTATGCAACGGTATATGAACATGTTTTCGAGTTAATAAATATATTTCTACACTTCATTTGCGACTTAATTCACACATATTCTGTTTCACAAAACTTTATCTCAAAAACTATTTCAGATTACCAATTGATACTTTTCCTTGTTCAGCAAGTATCAAACAACGTAAAAATGCATATTTAGAAGATGAAATTATTCTGTCATTCCTCTTTGCTCCTATTCCTGGCCACCATAATAGAATAATGATCTGTATTAATTTATTGGCATCTAGTCTCCAGATATTTCTCTGTATGTAACACATTAACTTATAATCATACACATACATCATATGCATATACACTCATGTTGGTATATATTCTTTTGCAGAAAAGCGATCAAATTCTGCATTATACTTTATGGCTTTCCTGTTTCACTAATATCATTCATTTACATTTTATTAATTGGTTTGGCATATTCCCAAATATTTGTTAGGGATTTATATTGCTTTTTGCATGTATTCTCTCTTGGTATCACTGACCCATCTCCATGGTTTAAGAGTAGTTTGTACATTAAGTATCTAAACCCTATGTCAGAATATAGGTGGTAATTTCCTCGACATTTCACATGCAACTTGATTTTTAATTTTTTTTGATATTAACGTAGTCCTTGACATTTTATGTTATTTTAAGTATTTGAAGAGTACTTCAGCCCATTGTTTTAAAATGAACAAGTGAATAATAATGCTTTGAGGAATGCCGAATGTTAGCTCACAGGACAGAGGGGGGAAAGCTTAGTGGTTTGTGTCATTTCAGATTTTGAGTTGTGGAGCAGTAATGCAAAGGCTGTTTCCCTAGGTCAGGTTTCTTAACTTTTAACTTTAGGTTCCTTCTCTGAGTACTGGGGAAAACTATTAGTCTTTAAAAGAGTTGTTAGCACTAAATGAGGTAACTTGTAAAACACCCTTTATATAGCGATTGTGTGCACATTAATATCTTGCCTTTCAAGTTCCCTTTCCAAAGGGCAACAGCTTGTGCTGCTTCTTGGGTTTAGTTCACCATCTCGGGAATCAGCCAGTCCCTGTGGCCCCCACACCGAGGCCTCTTGGCCCACAGGGCAGGGTTTCATTACTGCCACCATCTTCATCAACAGAAGGGGAGTGATTACCAATGGGGACATGGCGGCCCAGTTTCCATTTCAAGAGCATTTCCTACTATTGGTCCTTAAGCTCTGGAAATCCATTAGCTAAACTGGAGGTTGTCGGGTGGCCTGTGCAGAGGGCAAGGAGTAGACATTTGACCCCGGAAAATTCACATACCTCTGAGGTTGGTCACCTGTAAAATGAGAGTAAGGGGACCTTTTCACAGACTTGGAGGAGAAGGAGAAAACCCGAAAAATGTCTCACATAGTAGGACTCTGCTATATGTTACTCTTAGCCCACCCTGCCTCCTCTGCCCCCAAAGTAAAATTGTATACAGATCAGATCTGGAAATGGAGCAGGAAGAAACAAACGTTGGTCCCATCTCATCATTTCCCTTTTCCCATGTGTTTTCCTGCTTCCCTATTTTCTTTCTAGTTTTCTCAGAAGCAATTTCTCATTGTGCTCCAGGAAGCAGAAATAGCAGAGAGCGCACAGAATAGGAGCAGGTCAGCTAGACAGAAATGGGAGTCATTAAACAAGTGCTACAATCGCCAGACACATTAACTGACCACAGGACCTTGGGTGAGTCTCTGCCCCTGTGTTGGCCTTGGTCCCCATGCAGAATAACACTCAGTAACAAGAAGTTAGGGGCATGGCATTTGGGGTAGATGGACCTAAATTTGATACTGTGAACCCTTATTTGCTGGTTGAATGCTTTTGACCAAGCATTTTACCTACTTATCTACTTTGTGCTCTATAATTACTGATATCTTTCATAGTTTTTTTTTCTTACTATTTCTACCACCCATCCAAAGCGGGGAATGATAGGAGTAGGGATTACATTGCTAGGTATTACAATTTTCCAAAAGCCTATGATTTTATAACTGTGGGATAGAGTGGTTGCTGTGCAGATTACAATAACTATAACAAGCTCACAAACAAAACCAGACAAATAGCATTACTTAATGTGCTATGGGTATGGCATGTCCAATCAGCATTGCTCAAAACATGGGTCTCGATCAGCTTCTTAAGGGTTCCTTGATAACTAAAATTAGGTCCCATCTTATACCTTGTCATTTAATCAGAACTCTTCTGCCACCTGCTAGTACTTAAGGTAAAAGTTAAAAACAAAACCAACAACAAACAAAGATGAACTAAACTGTATATATGATATGATAATAGACTGCACTTACACAAACCTAGTTAGCATAGCCTACCGTAATTGTACATCCTATACATTAATATGACTGGCAGTGCGATAGGTTTGCTTATGCCAGCATCACCACAAACACGTGAGTAATATGCTGCACTGTGACTTCACAATGTCACTAGGCGATAAGAATTTCTTAGCTCTTTTATAATCTTATGGGACCACTGCTGTATATGCAGTCCCTTTGTTAGCTGAAAGACTGTTATGTGGAGCATGACCGTAGACAGAGTCAAATTGACTGTGTCTGTGTGTGTTTCTATGTCCTTTCCAGCCCTACCACCTTAAATACATGCTCACAGTTGAAACTTTACCCTCAGTTCAGACTGAAACTGGACTCCCAATCTTATTTAAATATCCCGGAAAACATGCTTTTATATCCTAGGAGAGTGATAGAAACACAAGAATTGCTCCAGTTCAGTGAAAATGCAGCAAACGCTGGCTAGTCCCAAGTAAGCCAGCTCTCAACCTCCATTCCTCCCTCCCCCTTGCCCAGCCCCGTGGTCTGAAGCTCTCAGAGCTGCAATCCCCTGTCTGACTACCAGGTAATATCACAGCAATCTCCATTTTTGTTGTTCTTTTTTTTTTCTTTTTTAGTGAAAAGGAGTACATTTTGAAAAGAGAAAACAAATATGATATGGTTTGTTAACTATAACGTCAATTCTGTTTGGAAACTTTATATGTATTTAAAATTGTTCCATCCGCTTTTGACCTCAATCTACATAACATTGTTTTCACTGGTAGATCTCTTCCCTTCTCAGTGTAGGTTGATACAGAGTGTGGACTGTATAGATAATTCTTTACCAGAAAGCCGGGCATTCACCTTCCATTACCCTACCTCCATACAGGAGGCCCAGTGTTTCTCCCACCACCTGTCTGTCATGCCCTGTTCATGACACTGGACACAGAGGTCCAGACACTTCCAATGCCTTATCATCTCTCAGTCACCTCCCACCTGCCCTGCCCTTCTCCCTCCCACCCATCATTCAACTGGAACGTGTGCTATTGTGCTTCATCAAATGCAAGCCCTGGAGTATGTTTCAGTCTTTTTTTTTTTAACAACGATTTTTTTCTGTACCCAGACAGAATTAGAATCATTCTGTACATAGGTTCATAGGCTGGATTTCAGTAAAGGGAATCGAATTTTTTTGCTCTTTGAAGAAAACATCGCTGTAGAGAAATTTGAAAATGGAGGTTTGTTGGTGCCACCTCATGACAGAAGCCTGAATTGCAGCTTGAAATCTTGGAGCGGGGAGGGAGGGGGGACTGCGAGGGAGGGGCTTATGGCCCAAACCCACCAGGCAGAGCTTTCTGGAAATCTGGGAGGTACAGGGGAATTCCTTAGATACTGTTATACTGATGGCCTGTTTCTAGACATGTCGTGTAAATGGAATCATACAATACGTGGTCTTTTGCATATTCAGCTTCTTTCCTCGGTGTAATGTTTTCAGGGTTCATCATGTAGCATGTAGCGGTACTTCATTCCATTTTATTGCTAAGTGATATACACATTTTGTTTATCCACTCATTCATTGGTAGACATTTCAATTATTTCCACTATTGGCTATTAGCAATATAGATGCTACATACATTCGTATACCAGTTTTTATGTAGACACCTCTTTTCATTTCTCTTAGCTGTGTACCTAGTAGGGGAATTGCTGGGTCATATGATAACTCTGTTTAACCTTTAAGGAACTGTCAGATTGCTTTCATGACCCCAACAGTCCTGAGGGGGTAAGGCAGTTTGTTATTTTTCTCATGAATATATGTGGTTATGGGTTTTGAGAAGGAATGCCAGAGTTGAAGTGCCTTCTTGTCACATCATATTGGGAGGACATCATACCCAGGTGACATCACTGGGTCAGTGGAGATGTTGACCTTCATCGCTGGTTTAAGGTGATTCTTCCGAGTTTCTCCAGTGCACAGTACCTACTTTCATTTCACCTACTCCATTCTAGGTTCACCCCCACCCCCACCCCAGGGCAGGATCAAACGTGTGCTCCATAAGGGCAGCTTGCTCCCAGAGCTTCCAAGGGACAGGACCTGGACTGTGTAACCCCTGGTCCTTCAGCCTCAC
>PVKZ01009096.1:0-12473 GCA_004027375.1 Macroglossus sobrinus
GGGGCGCGCACCCGTGTGCAGCCGCACGTGCACTTTGAGGCTGCCGGACGTGGAGAAGCCCTTCATGCAGTGCGGGCACTTGAAGGCCTTGATGCCCGTGTGCGTCTTGATGTGCGCCGTCAGCGTGCTCTTGACCGCGAACGCGCGGAAGCACTGCGGGCACTTGAAGGGCTTCTCGTGCGTGTGGATGCGGATGTGGCGCACCAGGTCGCTGGGCTTCCGGAACTCCTTGGTGCAGTAGGGACACACGTGCCACCGGACGCCGTTCTCCTCGCGGATGGAGCCTGGGCAAACGAGACACGAGCTGTCCCGCGGGGCCGGCTGCGGCGCCCCCCGCCCCCCGCGCGCCCCCCGCGCCCCCGGGCCGCTGTGTCACCGAGGCCGGCCGCTGGACGCGGCGCGGGGACCAATCGCCGCCCGTGAGAGACCAGAGGCCTGAGGAGACGGGGTGGGGGGGCGACACCGGGCCACGTGAGCGGGGCAGACTCCGCCCACCGCGCCCGCGGGCGGAAAAGCGGGCGTGGAAGGACGACCCCCAAAGGAACGCAGGGGCGTGAGCGGGAACGAGCCGCAGGACCGCGTGCGTGCGTCTGACCGCCGGTGACAAACACTGCGACCGTCAACGCTGACGACACGGCGGGCGCTTCCCCTCGAAAGGGAACTTACACAGAGTCAGGCCAAAAAACTAGCATATACGACACAACTTCAGGATCAAACATTAAAGATTCTTTTATGACTAAATATTTACTCAACTCTGAATCAAGCTTAAAACCGTTCCTACCAAAAAAATCACATGTAAAATTTATGAAAATACGTTAAGTAAAATGATTTCTAAAATATCAACATTTTTAAAATCAGAACTCAGGTAACTTTATTAAACTGTCTGTCCAGAGTCCTCCCTCATGTGTGGAGTCCTCCCTCACGTGTACACGGCTTCTTGGAAACAGACTTAGAAACTGCGACCCTACGGAAGCCACGTGAAGGAAACCAGCGACGGAAACCAGTGACCAGAGGCTGAGGGGACAGATGAGCTGGGTGTCCACGGCGCGTTCTGGGCACAGGCACACCAGCGCACTTCTGAGTGACACCCGAAACCCTTATCCAACGATGACGTGAGTGTGAGCTGTCCGTGCATTTAAGGAAAACGAACAGCAACGAGCAGGAGAATGTTCCAGCCCGTGTCTTCCAGCCCCAGGTGGTGGG
This sequence comes from Macroglossus sobrinus, assembly GCA_004027375.1. Classification (NCBI taxonomy): domain Eukaryota; kingdom Metazoa; phylum Chordata; class Mammalia; order Chiroptera; family Pteropodidae; genus Macroglossus; species Macroglossus sobrinus. The sequence continues at coordinate 1,204 of PVKZ01009096.1, forward strand.
TGGGGGAGCCCCTGGCAGCACAGGGCGGCAGGCGGGACACACGAGGGACAGGACACCCTCGCGCCCCAGGATCCCCGCACCCTCACGCACTCCCTGGGACAACGGGGGCACGCCAGGTCACTGACTGCACCTCACTGGGACGGGGGAGGAACCAGAGCAAACGGGCAGACACTTAGTCTGCGGTCACAAAGCTTATGTCAGGGGGTCTAAAAATTAAGACGGCTTTAAGTTAACAAGAAAAAATTAATTCAGGCAAGTACCATCATTTTGTCACGATGGATCAAAACAAGCAAGGTATAAAAATATCTATTAGCTAAAATTAAGAAATCATCCTCAAAAACTCAGATTTATTCCAAACGAAATGAAAATCTATCTGAAATGATGTAAGATGACATAATATACAACCGTCACCAGGTCCTGATTATTTCTGGAAGCAGATGAAGCAGAGATTGCACGCTGGTGGCCTGAGGCCGCCTCCAAGTCTGGCCGGCATGTGTTTCGTTGGCCCACACAGTGTGACAAAGAAAAAACTAAATCCAGATTCCGGCCCTTTGAAAAGCTGAATGATCTGGAAAACCAGACCTGCTCTCCCCATGGCACCCATCTCTGGTGCTGGTGTTCTCTTCAAACAGACTCATAAATTTTAAAACAAAAACATAATCACCTTTAAGAAGGAAAGGCTCTTACCAAAATTCAACATCTAATCTCAACAATCGGAAAACTGTCTAAAACCAGAAGGAGGCAAATAAAACATGCCAGCACACCTGACTTAACAGAAAAGTACTAAAATCAATCTTCTTAAAGTTAGGGAAAAATCCACTGTCATTGCATTAATTTATTGTGTTTAGAGATACTAGCCAATGACATCAGGTAAGATAAACATATAGTACCAACTATAAAGGAAAAAGTAAAATCACTCTTTACAAATGACTACCTAAAAAAATTAAAATTCAGAGGCCCACATTTTAATACATGAGAATCAATATCCTTCATATCTACAAAGTTCAGGAAAAAAATGTAAACCACTACTAAAATACGGGGGGAAAAAGAAAAGACAATCTGAATAAATGAAAACGCAAAAGAGTACAAAGAGTAAAAATTATAAAGACGTTATAAAGACGTCAACTGTCCAGTTACGTCACGTACGTGCAAAGGCCAGTAGGATTCTGCAGAACTAGAGATGGGGAAGTTCAGCAGACGATTCTAAAATACGTACGAAAAAATAAACATGCGAAAGTGGTCAAAAATACACTTTCTAAAAAGTGTAGCAAGAGAGGACCAGGCTCCCTACTTACGAAAGCGTACTCTAAAGCTGAAACCGTTTGGTGCCAGAACACAAAATAAAAGGATGGATTGATGGACCGGAGTGATGAACAGGGTCCAAGAGAGACCTCCCCTGGTGCGTGAGTGCCGTGTACGGGAACGGTGGCCCTGCGTGGCAGAGGGAGGGCCCTATTCAATCAACGCCATTGGGACAGCTGGGTGTCCATCTGGAAATGGAGCGAAACTGAGTCAAAGATTCAGCTTAAAATACGAAGGTACGAAAGTGTTAGATAAAAGGCTGTTTTTCCAAACTGTCGGTATTGAAACCTAAGCACTACCCAAATCCAAAAGCCCTAAGACAGACAACCTTGCGACAGGGAAACAAAGCAGCATCTCTCCCTGTTAACTCGAAAAGGCGAACGCACCAGAAGAGGGCCCGTGCCACCGTGCAGCTCCCGCTGCCACGCCCTCAACCTATCACAGCGAGTGAAAACCAGGTCCCTCTCGTGGGGACAGGCAGGTGTCCCGAGAGAAGAGATGAGAGCTGCAGCAGGAAGCCACTCCGGCCCTACCAGATGAGGGAGAAGGACACGACACTCCGGCGACACCCGTCCCAAAGGCCGCGGGGTGGCAGGCGCTCCAACTCAAGTTGCAGCGTGGCGATCCGTAAGGCTCCACGGGCAAAAGTCAGCAACCGTCACCCAAATTTTTAAATGTGAGCAGGGTGGCGGCGAATTATTATTATTATTTTTTTTTGTCTTCAAGCACATTAGTGACGTAAATAACGAAGGCGGTCTGCAGGCCGGGTCGATTTCAGCACCCTGCCGTTGGTGGCTGTCCTAGGGTTGTGTGGGGTGGTATCCTTGGCCGCAGGGGCATCCGCTGGAATATTTAGTATCAGTGACAGGGCATCACGTCTGCACGTCAGTCTCAGAAAACTCAGGGGACACACAGGCAGGGAGAAAGCAACAGGAAGAAAATGCTAACTAACCCTCGGGGACTTCGATGAAAGCAACGTGAGAATTCTTTGTATTGTTTTTGCAACATTTCTGGTAAGCCTGAAATTATTTTAAAATTAAAACGGTACAACGATCTTCAGAGCTTAACCTCTGAAACCTGACACTTGCAGCGCCGTAGGCTACAGATAGATTTACAAGCGTGAAATGACGTAACTACAAACATACCCGCTGTAGCACTGTACGTATTAGCACAGACTACGAATAACCTCAGTATTTACGCACAACACGGGCACCGCCCATCCCTGTGTAAAACAAGCATCGGGTGGAAAGGGAACTGCGGACCGTGCAGGGCGCCGCGCCCCTGCTCACAGCAGCGACGTGTGTAACACACGACACGCCGTCTGTTTAAGACCCGGAACAGGCCCCACCGTGGCGGCTGCCCCGGGCAGGGGCGCCGAGGGCGGTGGCCGGGGGACTCCTCGCCTCCCACTGTGTGCCGTTTCGCATCTTCTGAACTGTGGGACACGAGCACCCATGTAAAAAGCAATGTGCAAACACGTGGACTCATGAAGCACTCGCATGTGTCAGGCGCTAGTGTGCACACCACCTGGGGACTTCCTCGTCAGTTCTCCGCCTCGTCCGCAGGTGAGGGAGCTGACACGTCAAGGCCAGCGCATTCGGCCGAGGCCAGATGCCGGCCCGTGCGCCTGGCTCAGCTCTGTCCTCCCAGCTCGGCTTTGAGGACGCGCCCGCCACGTGCTGAGGACCCCGGCAGGCCCGTGCCCCCCGAAGGGACCAGGGAGGGGCACGGGGCGAGAGCGGGCTGCGGCGGTGCCTGCGCCAGTGCATGTGGCGTGCAAAGGCGGCGTGAGCCCCTCCAGGGGGGGGACGCTCGGGGTCGGCTGCTGCAGGGACCCCCCGGGGAGCCGGAAGGCAGCTGCCTGACCGCGAGAAGGACCTGCTCTGAGGTGCGGCAGAGCCGGGTGTGGAGTCCGGAGCCTGAGCGTGCACGTGGCCGGACAGCATGACATCTGCTGGGGGTCGGCACGTTGGAGCCTGCGGGGCAGCCGGGCGAGGTGACGGGAGCCTGCAGGCCGCGGGATAGTGCTCGGAGAGCAAGAAAGTGTGACATGTCCCGAACTCCGCAGTCCGGCTCCACACGAGCGAACGTGCGAGACACAGCCGGCCCCGTCGGTGGTGTCAGGAGACGAGGCGGACGAGGTGACAAGGACGTGGGCCGTGCAGGGGGGTGGGACGGAGCGAGAGGGGGCTGCTGTGGGCTGTTCCCCGGGCTGGGGGACCTGCCTCGCACAGCCAGAGCACCCCTACTCCCAGGACAGCGGGGGAGACAGACCGGGCCTTCAGGGGCCACGACGCTGGCCGGCCTCGAGCTGGTCACAACCCCCCCCAACGCCTGGCAGGGGTGCGGAGACCCAGCGCACTTGGGGCCCCCGAGGTGGGGCGGGCGGCCAGGCGGCCATCAGAGGCCGTGGAGTCACTCACTGGTCAGACACCTCGTGGGAACCACAGCTGCGGGAGCTGTGGCACTGCCCCAAACTAATCTCGATGCCACTCTCTAGGGGACGTGTCAGCTGAGGAGGGCGGCCCCCGGCTCCGGTGTGGCCGTGGCAGCCGCGATGGGCTCGCACGCCTGCGTCAGGGCGCACGCGGCCAGCCGCGCTCGTGCGGGAGAGGCGCTGTCCCTCTACCCGACAATGCACCTGGAGGAATAAACTCTGCCGGTGACGTGACACCAGCGGAGTCTGTGCGCCAAGCGTCTGCCGGGCTGTCGGCACCCCCGGGAGCTGAGGCCGCTCTCCTGAGCTGAGGCAGAACGGGACTGTCACTGGGCGTTGCTGGACTAAACGAACTCAGGATGGGACACCAGGGACGCTCGAGAGGCACCGCCAGGCCCTGGAGCCAACGCAGGCCGTGCTGCCGCTGCTCACTGAGGACAGTGACATCCCCGGTCAGGCTGCCGGGCCCTGTCACGCCCACAGTGCGCTCAGCACGAGCCACTGTCACGCCGGCCGCTACGAGGGCCTGACGTACAGAGGACGTAACTCGGAACGGGGCGAGGACGAGGCCGTGCTCGTAGAAAATGAACTGAAGGGACCGCTGGCCATGCGTGCCCGGGCCCCACTGCCCGCTGGGGCGGCCGCCGGCAGAGCTCCAGCCGTCCAGGCGTTGCTGGCGGGCCACACAGTCTACAGTAGCTGGCGTGGCAATGAAATCGCGGTTGGCGTTGGCGGACGCTATCCCAGCGTCCCGTGGGGCTCTGAGCCTCAAACGCTGCGAGCAGCAGGACCCGGCGCCCACCGCGTGCGGGCGTCACCGGAGTCGGTGCGGCATGCTATCACACGAGGCCCGGCTCAGCCCCGCCAGCCCACGGCCACCCGGATCGCAGGTCCGCGGCACCTGGGCGCACAGGTACGGAGCAGAGCCGCTCACCTGTTCTCTGGACTTGTCGCATCACTGAAAAGGCACAGCTGCCCTTTCAGGGGGGACCCCCGGAGAGAAGCTGATGAATCAGCATCTCCCGCGTAGCTGGGGCCCACAGCACAGCCAGGACCCATGGCACGGCCGGCACGCGCCGCAGCGCTGGCCGCCCACAGGCCCGGGCAGGACGGGGCCGGCGCCCATGCAGTCCCAGAGCCCCCGCTGAGGACGGCGGCACACGGAGCTCACGGGCCCAGTGAGCTCGGGGCGGCGAGCGGACTGCGAAGCTGACCACGCCACCGAGCCCTCGGGAGGTCGCCCGCCTGCTGCGTGGCGGAGGCGTGAGGCTGGCCGCCGCACCAGGGCCCCTGCGCCCCAGTGGCTCTGAGCCAGGGGCAGCCCAGGCCGTGGAGCCGTGAGGGGCCTCGCAGAGCGGGTGGGCTTCCTGCCGGACAGGCCCGCGGGTGACGCTCCAAGGCGCCAGGCGGCCCTGGGCCTGCTCGTTGACCCCGTTCCTCCATCTCGCCTCCCCAGGGACCCCGACAGCCCCGGTGATAACGCGCGTCCTTTCCCTCGTCCCCGTTTCGCTCGGAGGGGGCAGGCCGGGGCAGGGGACAGCAAGACCAGGAGTCTCGAGGGCTGAGACACAGGGTGTCACAACCGCATGACAACGATGAGAACATACTCTCGGAAAGCGCTGGCAGAGGTCAGAGGTCATCCGGGCTTTGCAGCAAGCAAGCCCCGCCCCCACACACCGGGGAAGGGGGGGATTAGCGGCTGCGTCTGTGAGAGAGTATCCCCGCAGGTCACTTCTGCCCGGCGGGGACTCTACTTCATCTGAGAAGGGCGCAGGGACGCCGGCCCCGTGCAGAGCCACGCCGAGCACGTGGGCACCCGGCCACAGCAGAACACGTTCCCGCTGTCCGCCACGGACGCGGAGACCGCAGGGTCAGTGGGGGCGGGGGCAGCCGTCTTCAGGGGTGACTGACCCCCACAGGGCGGACAGCCCACGGAGAGGCGGGGAGGAAGAGCGCCCCCAGACGCCGCACGGCTGGCGGGGAAGCCGGGCGGCCGGGGCGGCGAGGAGCCTGGGAACGGCAGGAACCCCACGATCTGGTCGGTCCTGGGAGTTTGCTCCAGGAAAGCAGGGGCGGGGCTGGACGTGCCTGCGGGCAGGCGACGGGCCGAAGGCCGAGGACCAGAGGGGGCTGTAGGGGACACGGGGGTTCCAGGCAGAGGGGAGGGGACCGGCCAGGGGTGGCGACGGCCGTGCAGCCGAGACGGAGGCGGGGGGCCCGGAGCGGGGGGGTGGTGCACAGCCGGTGCAGGACGACAGTCCAACCACCCGCGTCGAGGCCCCGGACGCGCGGGGAGCAGCAGGCGTCCCGGGGAAGGAGGCCGCCAGGCAGAGGGGCTAGGGAGGCGCCCCGCCTCGTGGTTCTCCCTGGAACTATCACACAGACGCCCTCGGCAGCCGCCGTCGGAATAAAAACGGGGCGCGTTTCTCCACGGCGCGCGACGTGCCGTCCAGAACGCCCCGACGTCGAGCGCGTGGGACTTACCGGGAAGGAACGGCGACTTCTTCTTGACGATTTTCTTTTCCTTCCTGTCCAGCTTCTCCGAGCCGTCCTGCTCCTTCTCCTGCTCCGCGTCTGGGGGCGCCGGCCGCTCGCGGGGCACGTCGGGGAAGTCGGGGCCCTGGCCGTGCGGGGCGCAGGTCTTGGTGAGGCTGGCGTCGCTCGGGTGTGCTGCAACTGGAATTGAAGACAGCCCACTGTTTTCTAAGGCTTGCTGAGACAGAACAAAACTAGAAGGTTAGGAGAGGGGCGGCCCACCTGCCTACCACACCAGTCACCAAGCCCGAGCGAACCGCACCACCAGGGCCCTAGCGCCGCCCGGGGGCAACGCCCGCGCGGCCCCAGCCACGCGCGGTGACACCGCCAGCTCTGCGGCTGCCACCTCACCTCCACCCACAGAGGCACGAGCACTGACACTTCTAAGCGCAGGGAACTGGAATGGCCAACTCTGATTCTGAGGCGTCTTACTGCGGACAACTCTGGGTGTCTCGGGGCGGACTTGGGGTCACGGTTTACATTGCACTGGATTTACCCGTAAGCCAAAGGCTGCCCGACACCCCGCCAACGGGGCACACCGAGGCAGAGGAGGTCAGGTTTTAAAAACGTGCAGAGCGAGGCCGCCAGGCCGGCCGTGTGCACGGGGAGACTGGTGCGGACGGGGCAGAGATGGGGCGCGCATGGCCACGGGGGGCGCGGCTCCCGGGGGGCAGCCCCGTCTCCCACAGCCGCGCCGGGAGCCCCAGCAAGAGGCGGCGCGTCCTGTGCCCCTGTCGGCGGGGGCAGACGCGAGCCCACGCTTTCCATGTGACTTCGCTTGTGAAGGAAAGGGCTCTGGACCACGTTAAGACGTGTGCGTGAGTAAACCAGAAGCACTCCGCACTGGCCCCGAGTAGCTCAGCGAGCACGTTACGTTCTGCTGTACCCTCTTCCGTGGGGACACGTCTGTGACCAGTCCTCGTCCTCAAAGGCCCCGCACGGCGCTCTCCCGGCCGCGGCGCCGGGCTCTGACCGACACAGACAGGGGCGGGGACGCGCCTCACCTGTAAGATGTCCTGGCTGACCCCCACAGTGATGCTCAGCTGCCGGCCGGGCTGCGGGGCCTGGCTGGCCTCCACCGGCCCCGGGTCCGAGAGCTCCAGGAGCTGCTGGATGACGTCCGTCACCGCCTGCGACGTCTGCTGGCCCGCTGCGGCCGCCACCTGGACGTCTGTCTGCTGGAGCGGCAGCGTCTGGAACAGCGTGGCCTGGAACAGCAACGTTTCCGTTAAAATCATAAACAATTACATTCACTGGCACTTTAAATATTCTTTTTTTTTTTACCAAAAGGAAAGAAACAGGCGCATCTCCCTCACGAGCATGAAAATCTCGCACTCTCCCAGATTTCAAATGCGATGCCTCACGTGGCACAATCCTGGCTCTCAAAACAACATAGTCGATGCTTTTTTTCTACTACAATTTTTTAAAAGTTTTTTAAGTGGGAGGAGATACTACCAATTCAGGACGGGGAACTGAGCACGGACACCTCCCGGTAGCCCGTGACGATGAAGACGGATACGAGGAGTTAGGAAATAAAGACGTTTAAAAAGAAATCTGTGATGAAAACATTCCAGGGGTTTCTGGAAAACGGGCGCTCGGGGCAGACGCTGTGCAGCGGTGGCTGACGTGTGTGTGTGTGCGGGGGTTGGGGGGGCGGTCCGATTTCTCAGAGACGGGGGGCTCTGAGCACCTCGTCAGGGACGGGCACAGCAGGGCCGTGACCGCAGGACATCACGACGGCGCGGGACGCCCCGCGTCGAACTCGCCCCCAGAGCGCACGGCGCGGAGACCGGCCCCGACGGCCGACTGCCCGGGCCGCGCGGGGGCCCAACAGACGCACCGCTGAGCCAGGCGTTCCCACGGGAACCGTGGAGTGGGGCGCACGCGTGGGGTTCTGTGTGCTTTCCGCTCGCATTTTCTATAAACGTAAAACCACCATAAAAATAAAGTCATCAAAGAAAATAAAGGCTTCCTGTGGAAGAATGCGCAGGACTGACCATCAGCCCCTTGTCGTCCCCTGTAGGACCGATGGCAGTTAGGCGCTTACCTTCAGACCAAAAAAAAAAAAAAAAAAAAAAAAAAATCGGGGGTCACCTTGAAAAGAGATAAAAATAAACTCTCTGCGGAGGACTCGGGCACCTTTAATTCCCCAGACTAAATAGAAAGCCTTCTGTGCTCCGCCTCCAGGGACCCCGAGTTCAAGGGCTGGCACCCAGCCGCTCGCAGGTGAGGTTGACGCCGGAGCTGAGCCAGCTGCTCCCTGCACGCAAAGCCCACACTCAGGTGTGCTGCCGCCTCACTCTCCAACACCAAGAGGCGCCGAGGGCCGTGGGGGCGATGCCGGGGACGCAGAGAAGGCGACCTTTCACCGGAAGCGGCTGACCGGGCTCCAGCGACAAGTGCAGCCAACCACGAGAGAACGCCTTGGAAAAGAACGAACCAGACCACGGAGCAGAGCCCCCCGAAACCAAAAACCCAGCTGGCTAAAAATACGTCAACGAAGGAAGCACGAGACCAAGTGGAGGAAACCTGGACAGGTACAGCAGAGAGGCCGAGGGTTAGAGAAAGTGTGAGAAAAAGCAAAAGACACAGACCCAGGGGAGGCGGAGCAGGGCCACCCAGCCCGCCCTGGGGGGTGCACACGGCGGCGGGGACGGCCCCCCGCGGCAGTCCAGGCGGTGGCCGGGTGCAGAGGCCGGTCTCCAAACACCTCGACCGCATTCTCGGGTTTTTATCCAGAATATGAGTTTTAAAAATTATCCGGACTGTCGCTCCAGGTGATCACTAAATCCGTGTATTTGCTTTGCATCATGCCCAAGGAAAGGCTGACCCCTCTTAATGTGTGGCTGGTTTCCATACTGAAAACTATACTAAGAATATAAACCCAAAACCTCAGCCCCACACAGAATCGCCAGGCTTCGTTACGGGGCTCCAACGATTCTCCAGTCTTGGAACTCGTTCACACGTCCCTGAGGAGTGCGAGCCAAGGGACCAGCCCCAGATGCAAGCGTCACGAGAAAAGGAGAGGGAGACACTCATTAACCGTGACCTTGAAGCCTAGGGACAGACGCTAGCGGTAGGAGCAGGCGGCCGCTGGCGTAACACGAACCGCCAGCTCCTGCCTTCCCCGCACCACTGACCCCCGAGACCGTCCCCGCTGTCCCCTGTGGAGACACCTGCTCTGCGCTTAGAGTCTGCCACTCGCTATCGACTGAGAGGGTGGACGCGACCGACCCAGGCCGAGCTACGAAAAAATAAACGTGTGTGTGCATGTGTGTGTGTGCGTGCGTGCGTGTGTGTGCGTGTGTGTGTGCGCGCGCCCTACGATGTTAAACACACGTACCGGAAAATACGATTTAGTTTCCTGAAAGTCCAACGTCTCAGGAAAACTGATCACGTCAGATGTGAAAATATGTATTGTGAAAGGGTAATTGATTTCCAAATTGTAACAATGCTACAGAGTGTTCAATAATAGTTGTCAATAACGCTATAGGAATTATAGTTACTTTTATCTCATTTTTACCAGTTCAGGTGACGGTTCGTAAAGCAAGACCACGAAGCATTATCCTGAAATTTAAACCATGGAACTGTCCCCGCTCATTGGGAGAGGGGACACCGTCCACAGGACCCTTTCCCGGCACCTGCACGATACGCAGTGTCCTCAAGGGCACGCAACCCCACGGGCCCCCACTAAGACGGCAGTTTTGGTAGGAGACGCTCCCCTGAGCCCGCGCGCCCCACTCACCGTCAGGATGTGCGCCGTCTCCGCGGCGGCCGCGGGGTGCTGCGGGCCCCCCATGTGCATCTTGCTGATGTGAGTGTTCAGGCTGCCAAGGCTCTTGAACACGCAGCTGCACTCCACGCAGTTATAGGTGGGGCCGCTCTTGACCTTGAACGAGAAACGGGAAACGTGACATTTTACGTTAATTACGTAAACTAGGACAGACCACGACGTATCGCTCCACGAAACACGACAGGGAACCTAGGCCTCCAGCGTCACTTCTGCGCGTAAGGGAGGCGGCTCTGACACCGCGGCCCGGGGCTCTCGGCCAGCCCAGAGCGACCGACACCCCTCGGGGCTGCCTGGGCCCGGCTCCCGGGAGACACCAGCCTCCAGGGCCCGAGACTCGGCAGAAGCGCCCTCAGCACGGGAGGATGGAGTCAGCGGCTCGGCTGTGGCTCGGCCTCCTCCCAGCCGACGGGGCGGTGACGGGGCGGTGAGGGACCGTGAGGAACAGTGAGGAACAGTGAGGGGCAGTGACGGGTGCTGATGGGGCGGTGAGGGGCGGAGAGGGACAGTGATGGGGACGGTGAGGGGTGGTGACGGGCGGTGAGGGACAGTGATGGGGACGGTGAGGGGCGGTGAGGGGCGGAGAGGGACAGTGATGGGGACAGTGAGGGGTGGTGACGGGCGGTGAGGGACAGTGAGGGGTGGTGACAGGGTGCATGTTCCCCGTCCGCAGAGCCGGCGCTCCCTACAGGCAGCTCCGTGCGAGCGCACACTGGGCCCCAGCACCGGGCTGTCCTCGGGTCACCAGGCCACCTGCACGCGTGACCGCGGCGGGGGCGGCGGGGCTGGACGGGACGGCTGTGCTGCCCCTGGACGGAGCGCACCGCGGGCCGGGCGCCGTCGCGGGGCCGCGTGGTGCCCAGTGGCCGCCCCCACGGGGCCCTGGGACCGGGCACGGGGCCGGGCCGGGCTCACCTCGGAGTGGACCCTCTGCACGTGGGACTGCAGGTTCCCCTTCTGCGAGAAGGCGGCGGGGCAGAAGGCGCAGGCGTGCGGCTTCTCGCCCGTGTGCTTCACCATGTGCGTCTGCAGCGCCCCCTTCTGGTTGAAGGCCTTGCCGCACTCGCTGCACTTGAAGGGCCTCTCGCCTGCGGGTGACGGAGGGCGCGAGGACAGGGAGGTCACCGGGGCCCGGGCCGGCCGCGCAGACCCCACTGCCCGGGGCCGCGGGCTCACGTCCCCCCGCCCCACCCAGCCGCCTCCCCG
>PVKZ01009097.1:0-12482 GCA_004027375.1 Macroglossus sobrinus
GTCATCTCCAACCCGGCTGGTCATCTGCCGGTCACCTCAGGAACCTGCCACCCACGGCCACGCCCCTGCTCCCTGCTGCCAGCCCCCAAGCAGCCTCCCGAATCCCCCTGTGTGAGTGCGGCTGGGTGCCTGGGGCCAGCTCGGCGTGGCCGGGACAGGAGGTGTCCTGAGTATGGAGATCATCGTGAGTCCCCAACAGACGCGGCCCCTGCTCAGTGGAACACTCCAAACAGGAACTTCTGGGAAATTAGGACCGAGGCTTGCTGTTCCTATTAAAAGCAGAGCCTTATCGCCTCACTTCATTTATTCACTCAACAAACGTAACTAGTGAAACACCTGCTAGGTCCAGGCAGCATTCCAGGGCTTGCCGACTATTGCATGAATAAGGGGAGACTCTTGCTCTCTCCTTCTATACATTTGGCTGGAAATGCAAGAGCCTGTTCTTAACACCCCACCCCCCACCCACCCCCGCCTGCTCCACTGGCCTCTCTTTATCACCAAAGAAGAAGGTCACAGCTGAGGGGGAAGGTCACAGGCTCCCCTGGGAACAGCCATCATTGGAAATGACTTGGGCAGCAAAGCCTGGGATTAAAGATTAAAACAAGAATACGATACCACTACACACGTACCTCAGCGTCCCCACCCGTGAAATGAAGATGGTCATAGAGCCTGTCTTACAAAGTGAGCACAGCGATTAAAGAGGACCCCAGTGGAGCATCAGAGACCTCGATTTGCTCCTCGGGACCACACGGGCTCTTGAGAGCCCTGAGAGCGAGAGAGAGAGAGAGAGAGAGAGAGAGAGAGAGAGAGAGAGAGAGAGAGAGAGGACATTCGGAAGTTCTGGGCGATGGGACGACTCCCTCGGGGCAGAGGACGCGAATTAAGATCAAATGACCTGAAGGCAGCCCAGAAAGGATCTGGGAGTCATTCAAAACACAGACTCAGAAAGGTGTTTGTCCGGCTGGCCAGGTAAAACAGAAGGCGCATTTAAAAAAAATATGTTTATGAGCCAAGTTGGTCCCCAAGACAAAGTTGGACTCATGAGAATTAGCCCCTTACCTGGTTTATACCCCAGTGACCTAAAGCGCGAGCCACTCACCGGACAGAGCTGCGTCACAGGACTAAGCTGAGGTCACAGAGAAGCTTCTAGTTGCTCAGGTGAAAGTGCTTACTGGTGACAACCCAGGGCGAACCCCCTGGGTCCACACTCAGAGCTGAGAACTGAGAGAGTCACATGATCTGCCAAGAAGAATGGAACCAGAAAGACAGCCTCGGGCTTCCCCGCCATCAACCTTGATGGGTGGCAGCTGCAGAAGAATAAAGCAGTGTGAGCCAAAGCGTGCCCTCCTCCTGGACACGGACCCTCAGGGACAAGTGTGACACGGGTATAAGACACCGGGTGCTGTGGAGTGGAGGTGGTTGTCACCAGCGATCGCCACCTTGTTCCAGGTGGACCAGCAAAGCCTTCGCGGAGGGTGCAACGTTTCACCTGGGAAGGCTAACAGGTGTCTCCTGGGTGGAGAAGGAAAGAGGGGGCCCCCCAGACAGAGGGGGAGCAGATACACAGCATAAAGACATGGAAGAGCTCGGGGAAGTGGGATGAGGGGTGCTTCTCAGGATGGCAGAGGGAGGGGACACGAGGCTGGAGGAACGGATTTGGGTCAGATAGTTCCGATCATCGAATGCCATGCTCCAAAGACCGAGAACTTCTGAGGAGGAAATCATCAGGATGGGAGCTGCACAACTTTCCTCGTCTTCCCTCTCCCGGGTCCTTTCCTTCTCAAGTCCTTTTAGACTCAAGAATGAACGATTTTAGACTAAAATCAACACCAAACGACCTTTCACATCGTTTGATGGGACTGGGTTTATAGGGCACCGTGAGAAAGCCTGGGGCCGATCAAATCAAGACAGACACACGCCCAACGCTGGATAACGGGAGCCAGGGGCACCACAGTGGCATCGGGACGTGTGGCTTGGGTCCCCGTGCTGCTGTGACCGTCTGTTCTCTGGTTTCCTGGCTCCTTGTCCCGCCTACTGTCCCGCGTACAGCGAGGGCCCAGACGTGGCATCTTCTAACAGGCTTTTCATTCTAAATGTCTGGAGCACACGGGAGCCCCCTCTGCGTGGCAGGCCCCAGCGACCGTTTGTTTCTGTCGGTGACAGAGCCACCCCAGGAAGAGGAACATGTGAAGCAGGAACCTCGCTTATCTTGCTTCCGTCCCTGTCCCCGGGGCGCAGACAGCACCTGGCACCTCGCCGACCGTTAACAGATAGACACAAAGTCGGGGAATGAGGAAATGACAGAAAACGGGGGGTGGCCGCGAGTGTGAGGGGAGGCCCAGCTTTGCAAGAAGGACAGTTCATTTAAAGTCAAAGTCTAGAGGAAGACACAGAGCATGTTTTCCAAGCCCGAAGGACCAGAGTCGTGAGCTGACTTGATTTTTAAAAAGCCAAACAAACCCTCGAAACCAGACATGCTCATCATCCCACGGGATTTTTGTCCCGTGGGGAACAGCTGGCAGTATCTGAGACAATGTCGGTTGTCACAGTTGGCGTTTTTTTGTTGTTGTTTTGTTTTTTTTTTTTTGCGGGGGGCGGGTGTTACCTACTTGGTGCCTACTTGGTGGAGGACAGAGATTCTGCTCAACGTTTTACGATGCACTGGACGATTCTCCACGGCAAAGCACGCTCTCACCCCAAATGTCTAGCTACCCAAAGTCAAACGTGGAGTTATCGTACGAGCCAGCGATTATCCTGTGGGTACGCCCGAGAGAGGCGAGAAAAAAACGAGTTTACACGAAAACGTATCCACGAATGGTCGTTCGTCAAAAGGGGGAAACAGCCCCAGTGTCCACCAACTGAGAAACGAATGAACACAATATGGTGCCTCCAGACGAGGGAATACGATTCAGCCACGGAAAGGAGGGAAGTCGTGACACGTGTTACACCATGCATCAACCTCGGAAACGTGAGGCTGCACATGGCGAGATCCCCTTAACGCAGTGGGTCCAGAGCAGGTCGGTCTGCAGAGACCGGAAGTAGCTTCGTGGCTGGGGGGGCTGGAGGGGGGGAATGTGAGGGTTGGGGGTGTGATTTCCGGGGGGGGGGGGGGGCAGGGCTGGAATAACAATATCTAATCCTTCTGGAATTAGATAGTGATGGTTGCATAACTTTGCCAGTGTTCTAAGAACCACACTGAATCGTGCACTTTAAAAGGGCAATTTATTTATATAGTATGTAAATTGTGTCTTTTAAAAAAAAAAAATCACTTAAAAAAATGGAACAGTGCCAAGGTGGAGACAGACACTTGGTTTTGGACGAAGACTGTGACGCCAACAGCAGACTCTCTGGTGGAGGAACACACAAATCAAGGCAAGGTGGGCCCTTGGAGGCCAGGCTGGCTGCGGGAGGTGCCCCCTGGGACAGGGACACCAGCTCCAGTCCGTACTCCTGAGCTGGCTCAGGTGGCCTCCCGTCAGACAGCTGATGAGGGACACCGGAGCACGCTGGGATGTGGGGCACAGGCATTCGGGTCCCTGGAAAGGGATGTCCCTCAAATAAATCGCTTGAGTTTCTGTAGAGTTCAGAGAGAGCATCTCTGCTTGTCCGCGTGGAGCTCAGGTTCTCGATTTGCAGGGCTGGGGACCGGGGGCCTGGGTGAGTTCTCCAAAGCGATGTGCGGTGAGCAGGCCTCTGAACAACATCTCTGTGTCATCTCCTAACTCCGTTGGCCTCAGAAGTTCTGGGGGGATGGGTCCCACCAGACGAAACGAGGCTCCCCAGGGCCCACCGAGGGGACAGGCACACCTGAGCATCTATCTGCTGGGCCCCAAACCCTCAGGCTGCTCACCCAGGCTCTTCGTGACCCCCACACGACCCTGTTCAGTCGCTGGGCTGAGCTAGAATTCCCCAGAAAGGAGGAAAGCCCACAGGAAGGAGGTCAGAAAACCTCCCGGCGTTGGACAGTCCGGGGAGGGAAGGGAACTTACCTCACAGTGCGACCGACTGTGACATTGCGTAAGGTGGGTTCAGCCTGCACTTTGGCAGCCTGCGCCCCGCCTTCAAAACGGCCATCCCACCGTCCGCCCCCGGCAGCTGCGGCTGCTGGGCAAGGCCCGCCTCGGAGAAGCGAACTCAGGTCTCTGTGTACGGCCTGGTCCAGGATCCTGGCCCTGTGTTAGCGGCGTGGATGCTGGCGCACACCCTCACCGCCCTGAGCCCGTGTTTGCATCCGTAACGTGGAGGATGCAAGGCCTCCCCTGTCCCTTCCAGCCCGACCGTCCGTGGCTCTGAGCCACACGGGGTGCTGTTTTCTGTCTCCAGGCCTCTGTAACCACAAACCGGGCTGTGCTGCCTCTGCCAGCAGAGAATTTAAAATCGGAGGACTCGTTGCCTCAAGTATCTATAGGTAGAGCGGCTCCTTCCCAAGTCAACGCCGTATAGCTCTGTCCCCAGGAGGACAGGTGTTTATAATGACCAGGGTGGGGGCAGAGCCTCGGGAAGGCCGGAAGTCCTGCCGTGTACACACCTTCCCGAGCAGATGTCACCGAGCATCCCATCCCGAGCACCCCGATGTCTGTGGGCTGCTCCCTCGGGCACATGGCCTCTGCTGGGCCTGCAGCCTTGGGGCAGGGTGGGAAGAGGCCGAGCCCGTGGCTCGTGAGCTCTGGGCCATTTCTCATCTGGGTTCCAAACACTGAGCATCTCTGCTTATGGGCATGGAGCCTCTTCCATCAATGGATGGGGTTCCGTGGGCCGAGCAGTGTTTCCTGTCACCAGCTGAGACACTTCTGGGCAGCAAGGGTGTCAGGAACAGCAGCGGGGGTGTCAGGAACAGCCTGGCACATCAGCTGAAATGTGGCTCAGGCCACAGGGCCAGTGCCCTCGGGGACTTCAGGGGACTGCACAGTCACAGTGATCGTGGGGGGTACCAACATATACTAACATGGATGAGCACTGCCCCGGGGTCCAGGTCAAAGTGGGGGGGGTCTCCTGGTTCTGGGGTTGAAAGATTCTAAGTTCTTGCACCTCCCCCCTTTCTTCTCCAGGATTTTGGGAGAATCCTAAGCTGCTGCCTGGACCCCGTTCTCCAATCCCACCGCTGGCTGCACTAGCACAGACGTGAGATTTAAAAGCCCTATGCAGGGCAAAGGGGGAAAGCGGGGGTAAATGGGGTAAAGGGAGTCAAATATGTGGTGACAGGAAGAAATCTAACTATGGGAGGAGAACACACAGTGTAAATATATATATATGCCTTATCGTTAAAGTGTACAGATGAAACTTATTGGACTTTGTTAAACAATGTCACCATAAAAAAAAAAAAAGTCCTGTCTTACCAAGAGGAAATCCATAAAGTCTACTCAAGCCCGGGGCACCCTCTCCCCTCCGCAACTGATCCCAACCCCAGACCCTGTTGATTAGTCGATGGCCCAGGGCTGTTAACCCAACAAGTCCAGGATGCGTCTGACCCTCTGGCTGACCAACGAGTGGAAAGCCCAGAGCGATCCCACACGGCGAGGACAGGTCCGCTCCCGGGAAAGTGGGGAGCAGCTCGGCCAACCGATGCCCTGCAGGCCGCTTCGGTCCTGCACTCAGTTTGCTGAGCGCCAGGCGATCATAAACCTTTGTCCATCAAAGCGTCCTTGTTGTAACCCATCATCCCTTCCGTTCATCCCATCGTCCTAATTCATCTGCCCACACACAGGAACGAAATCATGCCCTGCTTCCCGAACAGTTATGGGTCTGTGAGTTACGATGAGACGCTTGCTGTCACAGCCTGCTTAAGGCAGCTGAGGTCAGTCACCTCAGTCACCTCATCCCTCTGCAATCAGCCAGTGTGTGCTGAGGGTGACTAGGTAGGCACCCTTGGGGTTTGCCCTTGGCCTGGGTATTAGGAATGTGTTGTGGATGTTTGCCAGGGATGGCCCAAATTTGCAGCATGTAGGGCAAAGGGGAGAGGCCAAAGGGTCAAATTCAAAAGATCTGGGAAGAGAAGAACGGATAAATCAAGGAGTGTATAGATGCCTGGAAAGAGTCTCAGAGGCAATAAAGCAGCAGGAACGGTGGGGGCGGGGCGACACGAGCCTTTATTGAGCCTGGAGAGGGAGGAAGCATTGAAGGGCCCCTGGGCCACCCGTGACTAAGGAAGAAACCAAGACTCAGGTGGCCTCAAATGATGGCTTCAGCCCCTGGAGCTGCTGAGGGCAGAGGTGAGATCTAAAGCCTGCTCTGTCTGACCCCACATCCATTATGCCGACCACGGGTAGGGTCACTGCCCTTCCCTTCGACACTCTGAGGAGGGGGTGGCAAAATCCAGGCATCAGGAAGAGACAGGCACCCAAAAAGGGAGCTCACGTTTGGGGAGGAATTGAGTGTTTTCACAGCACAGGGACGTCCAAGCTGTGGGTGGGTCGGGGAGTTGCAAAGCTGAGGGGGAATTCTCTCATCCTTGCCACTCTGTCAGGTCCTTTCCCTTCTCAGCTGCGTGGACTTTGGAAAATAAACCGAATTCCTCTCGCCTTGTCTGACAAACAGAAGCAAACACCGCCTGGAGTCCAGAGCGTGCGATTTCAGATGTGGCCACAAGGTGGAGCCACACAATCGTCTCATCCCTGCGTCTTACTCCAAGGCTGCGCCATCTCATTACCCCAACAGAAGACTTGCTGGGGTGTCAAATTTAAAAAAACAAATAAATACAGTCCTGGGTCCTTTTTCTAAAGGACTCTGGTTACTTTAGAAACATCTTCCACCCCCTCGGACCAGTTGCGAATATACTGACAGTTAACCTAACATTGAATCCTGCAAATATTTGTTATATGGGCACCCTGGGCCACGCAGAGGGCTGGGTTTTGAAGCGGAATCTGGGTTGCAAACAAAGGCAAGACACAATTCGGGAGGCCTTCACCGGACACCACTGGCTCACGTACCA
The DNA here is from genome assembly GCA_004027375.1 of Macroglossus sobrinus. Taxonomy (NCBI): domain Eukaryota; kingdom Metazoa; phylum Chordata; class Mammalia; order Chiroptera; family Pteropodidae; genus Macroglossus; species Macroglossus sobrinus. The sequence continues at coordinate 6,929 of PVKZ01009097.1, forward strand.
GGGCACGTAGCACTGGGGTGTATCAGGCTTATTCCAACAGAGATCGTGGAAGCAACTTGTGCAGAGACGGTCCAGGAAGATATCAGGCATGGGTAGAAACGAAACATCGAAATTCGTGCAGTGAAATATCAAAACTAGGTGAATTCAAATAAAAAAAAAAAAACGGGACTTGTTCACACCATTTTCGCAATTTTTCTGTAAGGTTGACCTTGTTTCGAAATAAAGGGGTTTATAAAACACCAAGGTCCAAAAGTTCTGGATGCAAGATTCAGATTTTCCGTTACCCGCCTGAGTGGGTGGCCCTTGTCATGTTAGGTAATCTGTCTGGCCCATGGCTCTTCTTCTGTAAGACAAAGATGGCCGGCCACCTGTTTTAACTCCTTAAGAATGCGCATGGGACACTTTCCAAGACAGACCATCTGTGAGGCCACGACTAAGCCTCGACAGGTTTTAGAAAGACAGATATAATACAAAGTATCCTCTCTGACCGCAAAAGAATAAAGCTAGACATCAATAACGAAAGGAAAACTGGAAAAGGTACTCACGACGACACACTCTCAGACACCCAGTGGGTCCAAGAAGAAATCATAAAGTGAATTAGGAAATACTTAGAGTGAATTAAAAACCAACACACAACATAACAGAAGCAGTACTCAGGGGGGAATTTATAGCTGTAAAAGCTTACTTTTAAAAATGTGAAAGGCCTCAAATTGAAACTTAACTTTATGGAACTAGAAAAAGAAGAATAAAATAACCCAAAAGCTAGCGTAAGGAAGGATATAATAAATATTACAGAGACCAACTAAATAGAAAATAAAAAAAAATAGACGAAAATCAATGGAAAAAAATAAAAGCTGGTTCTTTGAAAAGATCAGCAAAACAGACAGACCTTTTCCTAGGAGAAAAAGAGAGAAGAATGAAATTATCACAATTAGTAATCAACAGAATTAACAGAGCAAATGAATTTAGTAAAATAGCAGGATAAAAAAAACAGCACGCAAAAATCAGTTGCATTTCTATACACTAATAACGATCAATATGAAAAGGAAATCATAAAAACTGTCCCGCTAACAATAGCATCAAAAATAATAAAATACTTAGAAATTAACTTAACCAAGGAGGTGAAAGATTTGTATACTCTGTACATTTGTATACCCAACATGGAAACACATCCCATGTTCATGGATTGGAAGAATTGATACTGTTAAAATGTCAACACTACCCAAAGCAATCTGTGGATTCAGTGAAATCCTTTCAAAATTGCAATGACTTTTTTTTGTCCCCAGAGATAGAAAAACCCGTTGTAAAATTTATGTGAAATCTCGTGGGACACTGTGTAGTCAAAATAATCTTGAAAAAGAAGAACAAAGCTGGAGGACTCACACTTCCTGATTTCAAAACTTACTAGCTAGAGTAAATATAAGAGAGTGAGGCTGGCATAAAAGACATAGAGGCCAATGGACTAAAATAGAGTTCAAGAATAGACCCTCGTATATATGGTCAAATAATTTCCGATAAAGGAGTTAAGATCATTCAATGGGGGAAAAAGTCAGTCTTTTTAACAAATGGCACTAGAAAAACTGGATGTTCACATGCAAAGGAACTAAACTGTTCTCTTACCTAACGACACATACAAAAATGAGCTCACAATGACCTAAATGTAAGACTTAAAACTATAAAACTCTTTGAAGAAAACATAGGGCAAAGCTTAACCTTGAATTGGGCAATGATTTCTTGGAGATGACGCCCAAGGCGTGGGTAACAGAAGAAAAAATAGACAAGTTGGACTTTGTGGAAATTTTTTTAAGTACATCAAAATTTTCAGAGTATCAAGCAACCCACGAAATGAGAGAAAAAAGCAACTCATAAAATCAGAAAAAAATATTTGCAAATCATTTACCTGATATGGGATCAATATCCAGAATAAATAGAGAATTTCTAAAATATAATAATAATAATTTAAAAACCTGATTCAAAAAATGGGCAAAGAACTTGACTAGACATCTCAAAAAAGACATAGGAATGGCCAATAAGCATATAAAAAAGGTGCTCGACCTCATTAATTATTGGGGAAATGCAAATCAAAGCTATAATTAGATACCATCTCATACCCATTAAGATGGCTACTATCAAAAATCAAAACAAACAAACAAACAAAAAAACACAACAGGAAATAACGGACGTTGGTGAGGGTGTGAAGAAACACGAAACCTCGTTTTACTGCTGGTGGGAATGTAAATTGAGACAGTTGCTGTAGGAAACAGCAGAGCAGTTCCTTAAACAAATTTAAAAATGGGACCATATGATCCAGCAATTTCACTCCGGGGTGTATTCCTAAAGGAATTGAAATCGGGGTCCCCTTGACAGATATCCCTGCCGAGTCCTCCGGTACAGAGAGAATCAGCCGTGATTGGTCCTCTGTCACTCAATGAGGACATCCTCAAGGTGTCCCCAACCCCACTGGGTCCTCCCAACGTCTCTGTGTTCATTTGGGATCAAAGCCAAGAGCTCACTTTAATAAGGGACGGCAGACACCTCGCAGGCACTGTTTAAGCAACTTTCTTCTCTCTCAAGATATTTCAAACTTTATTGACATCTCACATATCAAAAATAAACCTGTCTACGAGTCCAGAACCAGCTGCCCATGCCTGGTCCCAGCGCCATGGGCAAGCCCCGCCTCTCTCCGGCCTCAGTCCCCTTGTCTGTGCGCTGAGGGGGCCCGGACTCTGGGCGTTTGCGTTCTCCTGGCTCTCTGCCAGTTCTTCTGCCCGTCCCCTCCAGAAGCCCAGACACCTCCACGGGGGCCTCGGTGTACAAAGCTATCAGAGGCACCAGCCCGCAAGAGCTATGTCTATTCCTGGGGTCCCACGGGACTGAGGTCCCACCCGCCACACAGCGCCAGAATGACGCAGAAAGAGAAAGATGTGACGAGGGCCAGCAGGGTTGGAGTGATTCCTGCAGGTCTGATAGGTGGGGACATAGCACCCCGTCCCCGCTTGTTCCCAGTGAAGCCAGCGGGGCTGCTGGGCCAGAGGCACAAGCCGCAGGGGCCTTGCCCGTCGCCACTGAGGGGAGCGGGCTGAGGGGACAGTGGGTGAGGGTGAGGAGGGCCAGCACCGGGCTTCCCGTGGCCCACAGAGGCTTCCAGGAGGGAAGGCCATTGGCACCGGCTACGTCCTCCTGATCACGCTGTACTCTGGTTCCTGCGGCTGGGGCCTCTCGGGGGGAATTGTGTCCTTAGAATCCTGACTCTGGTTGTTGAACATCACCAAGCTGTAGTGAAGCTCTTCCCTGGGGGCGCCCTGCAGAGAGAGAGAGAGAGAGAGAGACCCCAGACTCAGGGAGAGGTGAGGGAAGCACAACCCAGCTTAGGATGGGGGAGGACACCCGAGGGGCCCTGGGAAGGCTCCCCAGGGAGCAGTGCAGTCCTCCCCACTGTCCTGGCCTCTTTCTCCTTCAAAGATGGGGTGCCTGCCTCCACCCCAACTGGTGCCACGGCACAGAGCCCCAGGCCTGACTCAGGCCCATCTTCCCCGCCTAGTGGGCCCCGCCCTTCCTGAAAGCCACTCATGGGAGGGTCACGACCCTGTGCAGACTCTCCCATTATCTCACTTAAGGGTGGCTCTGCCTAAGGGTTGACCTGATAACCTGAAAAGCAGCATTGATGCCACAGAAAGGCCGGGACCAGCACAGGGAGAAATCACAGGTTTTAACATTGGCTCTATGGCACACAGTAGGTGCTCAGCAAAAGCTGTACTGTATTGGCTATCAAGGCCACAGTCACTGGCTATTCCAACAGCCCCTTCCTCTGCCCCTGTCCACGCCCAACCCCCAGTCATAATGACACCACGTTCTGGCCAAATCTGCACCTGTCCCGTTTCCTGTGTGACACTGTCCTGGAGAGATGCAACGTCACCAAAGCAGCCACTGGCTCCTCTGCCTGCCACCACCACCCTCTAGGGGATGCACCTGGCACGGCCCGCGTCCCCACAGCCCCGCCCTGGGCACCAGCCCCACACTCACCACCGTGCTGTACTCTGTCCCTGCCTGTCCGGGCTGCTGGGCCTCACCCCTCCGTGGCAGGTTCTGCAGTTCCAGGTTGGCATAGCTGGGCTCGGTCTGCTGGGCACCCTGCGGTGGCCGGGGGGCGGGTTTGGCTGGCTGTCCGTCCGTCCACGGGGCCCCTCCATGGTCCAGCCCACACTCGCCTCTGTCCCCGCTTCTCTGCAGACGTCCCCCCTTCCCTTTAAGCTCTGGGTGCTCCAGCCCCAGCTCTCCTGCCCTGCTCCCCGCAACCCCCAACCCTCAGGTCTCTCTGGGCGACAGAGCTGGGAGGAGGACCCTCCCTCGTTCCACTTTCCCTGGGGCGAGGGGACAAACTGGCCAGAGCTCGAGACAAGACCCAGGGACCAGCTCTCCTAGGCACGTTCTTCCTGCTTCGGGCGGGTGAGCACCCCTGCTCCACCCATCTGTGATCCCCCGAGCCCCCACAGCAGCACCCCAACGCCCCTGTGTCCCTGCCCAGCCACCCGACGCCCCTCCCAGTAGCCTTTCTTACCTGCCGGGGCTCCTGCAGTGGCTCTGGGTCCCCACCAGCTAAGGGGACAAGGGGAGAGTGAGGGGCTGACCCCCAGGACAGGGCAGGGGTGGGGCTCCCTGCCACCCACCTGGACAGAGGCCTTTCCCTAGAGACGTCAGCCCTGGGGCCCTATCGCCTCAGGTCTGCAGGGCCGCCGGAACTCAAGGGGTTGCTGACTGAGTGAATTAGTAAATGAGACGATGAATGAACGAGTGAGTGAGTGAATAAGCGAACAAATGAACTAGTGGGCTCAGCTGGGGGGGGGGCGGCGCGGCAGACAAAGCTCGCTCTCAAAACGGGTCACCCGGAGAGAATCGTGCCAAGGGGGAGGAGGCAGGAAAGGAAGGACGCCTGCTGGAGGGGACCTGTCGGCGAGAGGGACGAGATCGCGAGGCCTTTTCCCCAGCATGGCGAAGATGCTGAACACGACCGCCCTGCGCACCGGAAAGTGCTTAGGAGGGCAGATGTTCCGCCGTGTGCATTTTTACCTCCACTCCACCACACACACACATACACACACACACGCACACACACGCACACACACGCACACACACACACACACACTCATGCAGATCCCCAGGCACCTGCCCCAGACATACTGAACCAGAAACGCTGCCGTTTCTGTGTTTTAACAAGCCCTAGAAGATTTTTAAATTAGAAAGAAAGAAAGAAAGAGAGAGAGAGAGAGAGAGAGAGAGAGAGAGAGAAAGAAAGAAAGAAAGAAAGAAAGAAAGAAAGAAAGAAAGAAAGAAAGAAAGAAAGAAAGAGAAAGAAAGAAAGAAAGAAAGAAAGAAAGAAAGAAAGAAAGAAAGAAAGAAAGAAAGAAAGAAAGAAAGAAAGAAAGAGAGAGAGAGAGAGAGAGAGAGAGAGAAAGAAAGAAAGAAAGAAAGAAAGAAAGAAAGAAAGAAAGAAAGAAAGAAAGAAAGAAAGAAAGAAAGAAAGAAAGAAAGAAAGAAAGAAAGAAAGAAAGAAAGA
>PVKZ01009098.1:0-12554 GCA_004027375.1 Macroglossus sobrinus
AATGTCTCAACCATTTCCTCTTGTGTTGAATTCACGAAGTAAAGGAAATCTAAACATCCGTTTCTGGTCATGTCTTCAGTGATTCCGTAACAGAATCCATGCTTTCCATGACACTCTGAAGTTGATTTGCACGGACCCTCTCATTTCTTCAAGGCCTGAGAAATGACTTTCACTGGAAACCTTGCGAGACTTTTTTATGATCTCGAACACATGAATCTGGGTGTATTTTCCTGAATCCCTTGCTGTTTGTTTGCTGGGTTTGATCCGTTGATACAAAAGATGAATAGATGCGGGTTCATCTCTTCTTTGATCAAAATTATCACAATGTTTATTTAAATATCTTTAATTTTATACTGAGAATTTTCGAAAGAATTTTTGTAGGTGCTTAGTTACATGTGTAATTATTATCTGTTAAAGAAAAATACGAAGCTAGAAAATTACTTTTGTGATTTTAAAATATACATTTATTGCCCAATCATCACAGATTATCTCAAATCTTACACTTGTTTGCCGTAGGTAGGAGAAAAAATATCTATTGTTGCTTTTATTTTATTTTTTTAGGTGAGGCAACCCTTGGTTGACCTCACAGATTGCAAGGACCTTGTCAGTTTACAATCCCTTATTTTTTTATTTTTATTTTTTATGCCTATAGCACCCAGTCTTCGTAGGCGGTCTCCCATCCAAGTACTAACCAGGCCCGACCCTGCTTAGCTTCCGAGATCAGACGGGATCGGGCTTGTTCAGGGTGCATGGCCGTAGACTATTGCTTTCAGACGGGATCGGGCTTGTTCAGGGTGCATGGCCGTAGACTATTGCTTTCATTTTAAATTTAGGATTTACGATGGAGCTAGTGTCTACTAACAGTGATCATCGATTTATAGATATTTTATTAGAAGTAGAATAGGAAGGCCCATGGACACGTGACTCAGGATATTTCTGTTTTGGAGGGTCAGTCAGATTGAGGCGGGCTGAGCGTCAAACATTTTAAACCCCACGTGTGACAGCAGAGATATTCAAGATGACAAGGTCAGGACCTACGTAAAGATTCAGTGACATCCTTTGTGTACATCGGGTTTGCACACAGGATGTAAAATCCAGGTTTGCGAAGAAGTTCATTTGTTTATTAATCACTATCAGATGTGACCGGAATTTAACAATGGCTGGGAGAAGAGCAATGCGCTTCTTCTTTGGATTTAAATGTGACTCATTTATCTTGAGTCTCAAATCCTTTTTAAGAAGAATTAGGTGGGGCGCAAACTATAAATTAGGGACGGTTATTTGAACTCGATTCTAGAGCCACGCAAGGGGGCGGGGGCTGAGCATCGGATGGAGAGGAAAGGAACGCTGGAAGGAAGGAGGCAAGCCAAGGCCACACGTGGCATCCGTCCTCTGCCCCACGCTCTCTGCTGCCTGCATGATTAATTCAAAGCTTTATTGATTTTCCCTTCTCTGCTCTCGCCCGCTGACCTGCTTTTGTTGACAGGTTTGTGTGACTCAAACCTTTCTGACAGTCAAAGTGTGCTTCCCTCTTGGTCCCCATAGTTTGGAACAAATATTTTATAGTGAGTCCTTATCAGCAGCCACCGAACACAGGAGAGTCCCACGAACACGCCCCACTATGCATGCCCTGGCATGAAATAAAACCAGGGACGCCAGTTTAAGGTCAAGAGCAACTGGAATGATTTGTTTTCATAAATGTGCAATGTGTGTTTGGATATACTGATACTTGTATAAATGCTGGGGTTAGATTGTGGCTTTTTTTACTCTTAGGAATAAACATTAACTGACATTTAGTTCTTTCAAAAATGTCTCTATGATATCTGGGATTTGCTTCAAATTAATCCAGGGCATAGGTGTAGCATGCAAGAAGAGTCGATTCATGTTGAAATGTGTGATGGATACATGAAGGTCCATTATACTTGTTTTTTTTTTCTTTTGTGTACATTTAACATTTTCTATAGTGAAATCTGAGGGAAATACACCTGTATAAGAAACCGTGCTATTTTTTATTTGAACCTTCAGAATACACAGTTAAACACGGACGATTGGCACAGCATCAAACCGCGAGTCGGCAGATTACGAATGTCACAGTTTAAAAATTAATGATACGCTCAGTGAAGTGTTGTTTTCCTGCCGGTGATGAGCTCTGGAATTCTGGGACTAGACTGGAGGCACAAAGAAGATTGTCCTTTAACATTAGTGATGCTTCTCCGAGTTGGGAGTGTCCCTTGCCAGTGAATCAGATGGGATCTTTTCGACCGTTTCCCAAGCCGCGTCCGTGGGGAGGCTAAGAGGACAGGAAAGAGGTCAGGTGGCTTCTGGGTTCAGAATGATTTAGGGCAGGACATATTAAACAATAGTGACACGGTTCTGTACTAAAGGACCTTGCACTATGAATCCTTAAGTGAGCATGACAATTTTTATTTTTATCTTCCAAGATCGTCCATGATACTACTTTGAATATAATTCGAGAAACACTGCTTTAGAATTTAAGGCAATGAAAGCTGATTTATATAAGAGTAGTGTCCTTGTAGGTCCAGATTTAATGATTGAAGATTAAGTCTGAGCTAGATATTGTCACAGGACCAGACACCACTTAGGGGTAGAAAAATCAGAAAATTCCATTTTTCTGGAATCTAGCTTATCGATATCTGAGGTTTTACTGGATTCTGAGTTTATTTTGTACCTTTCTGGGCCTCATTTTTATCCTCACCCCTGTAAAGCATGACACCATCACGGCCAGCTCTGGAACGGCCAGGTGGGTGGTGGGGAAAGGTGACACAGTCACTCTGAGAGGGAACCAGCCATGTGTGAGTCCTCAGGTGGGACAGAGACCCCTGAGATCTAGGGCCGGGGGGTGGGAGGCTCCAGTCAGGGAGTTTGGATTTGTTTGTGGGGGTCATGGAGCACTGTTGAATTCCGGGCAGGGGGACAGTGTGACATACTTGCCGAACAGAGAGCAGTGGGGGAGCGGGGAGAGCAAAGGTGTCATTGAGTGACTGACTCATCAGGGCACATGCTGGAGACGTGGCTGTAGCAGAGATATGAAGACAGACAAGAGGACAGAGTTGGGAAATGTGTGGGGAAGGTTTGCTGTGTGGGCTCGTGGGTTGGATGCGACAGGTGAGAGAACGATGATCGTCAAGGATGACCCGAAGGCATTTAGTGGATGGCGGTCAGGTGGCATTAGTAGGGGGATAAACTGTATGATGTTATTTATTAATCAGAATTTGAATGGCTATAATAATAGACAAGGCCCTTTAAGAACTCTCTTCTTGGTGAGGGTGAGAGAGGGAACTGTTAACCCTTAAGCTCACTGAAAAGAACTTTCTGGAGCTGGCTTTGCATGTGCTTTCACGAGACACCGGCTCGGCTTGGCTCCAGTGGTTTTCTTGTTTCCGTTATGCTTTGGGCTTCATCTGACCAGCTCTGAGTCCACCTCACCACTGACTGCGCTATGTTCTTATGGACTGATGTCAGGTCAGTCCAGAAAAAGGAAAGCAAATGGTATAGGCATTTGAGAAAAAAAAGGGGGGGAGGCTTCTCTTCTCAACCGCCCCACTGCAAAATGCTCTGGATACAGCAGTTGACATCTCACAGTTATTAACTGTTATTATCCACTGTTAATATGGCTGAATTTCTTTAAGCTAAATGCAAAAGCAGCAAGAGCTCATTCTGCTCTTTCGTCTAAATGTGGTTTTTTAAAGAAGTGCTGTCTATTTTCTCCTTCCTCCTTTATGCTGGATTTCCATGGAGCTTCCCAGTCATCTAACTCGAATTCACCTGACAGATGTAAACTGTTGTCCACTGTGCCTGGAGTCACCCCTTCTTCATTCTTGTTTAGTGGGTGGAGACTGTCACTCTTCCAGGTTATTCTCAGCTGTTTCTTTTTTTAAAAAGAAACTCTTTTAAGCTCTCCCTATAAGTTTTATAATTTCCAACCTTTGGGTCATTTTCTTTGCTCTCTTTGATCTCTCTCCAAATATTCCTCCATTAAGAACAGTGCATAAATTTTCTTCTACAATCAAAAGTGAGGAAAGTGAACCTTTATATCTCTTCAAGAGTGTGCATGTGGTTAGAGACCGTAATTGATTTTGGGGAAGAAACTTTATGTGGTCATGTTTCTAATCAGAACATGGATATGAATCCTCTTCTTCTTAACTTTTATTTTTTTCCACCCTTTTGTACTGTAATGTTCTTAAACTTTGACTTCAAACATTTTAATCAGGAAGCATTTTCTCCTGATAGAATAGCAATGTTACTTGATGAAGACCAACTATTTTATAGAAGTTACATGAAAAAAATATATATTTGACTTGTCTTCCTATTTGTTCCAATTGATTTTATCTCAAGTAGGAATGCTGAATGGCCCATGTAAAAGCAACTGGAGACTAATTAAAAAAATAAATTGAGATATTTGTACACCCATGCTCGTAATGGCATTATTCACAATAGCCAAAAGGTGGAAGCAACCCAAATGGCCATGAGTGATGACGGGATAAACAGAATGTGGTATATACATGCAGGAGAAGGTTATTCAGTCTTAAAAAGAAAGAAAATTGTGACACATGCTGCAATGTGGGTGAACCTTGAGGACAGTATGCTGAGTGGAATAAACCCATCACAAAAAGACGGAAACTGTATGATTCTACTTGTTTGCGGTACCTGGGGTAGTCAAATTTATACATCTGTATGGTAGAATGGTGGGTAGCAGGGGGCTGGGGGAGCGGGAAATGTAGACTTGTTATTTAATGAGCATAGAGTCTCCGTTTTATAAAACAAAAATGCTCTAGAGATTGGTTGCACAATAGTGTAAATATACTTAACACTACTGAATTATACTCTCAAAAATGGCCAAGATAGTAACTTTCGTATTGTATATCATTTACCTCAATTAAAAAAAAAAATCATTGCATCTTTTCCCTTTAAATGGCTGCATGGGAAAATTGATTTTGTTCATGTATCAAGATCTTCGATGAGTTACCTTTGAATAGTTTCCTATTTTACAAACAGCTTCAAAAATTATCACCAGAATTATCTCATCCTAGTATTTTTTTTTAAAGAACGTGGTTGATGGTATTGAATTGGGATTAAAAAAAAAAAGATAGCCAAGTGTTAAAAAAAAAGTCAGCCCTTTTAGAAAATAAAAAACAAGTAAATCATAGGCTTAAAAGTTATGATCACACTTGAGGTAAAATATGATGGTAATTTTATCAGTCTTTTTAAATTCTTTTTTAACACTGTGGTCACCAAAATGATATATGACTGAGATGTAAGCTACAAGAAAGCAGGGATCTGTGTGATCGGTTTTGTTAACATCTAGGAGAGTAGCTGGCACCGAGTGTAACCCAGTGAATATTTGTGTAATGAGCATGTGTGGAAAGTGTCTGTGCACCGGTCGCCAGCTGGGTGTGTGGTCTGTGGAGGAGCAGAGTCCCCAGGCGGTGACACAGTGCTCCCAGACACTCCCTGTGTCCATTTACCACACATCGCTTACCAGTGAGCGTTTAGTTGCTACATATTTTTAAATCTCAGAGTAAAGAATGTAAGCAGATCACATAGATGTAAAAGGTAGAAAGTTTAAGGGCAGAGAGATTTGTCCATTGTCTCAAAATAAGTGAGTAACAGAGCTGTCTTGTCTTCGGGATGCTAAGGTCATACAATAAATATTTAGTGAGCACCTGTTATGTGCAAGCCCTGTACTGGGCTTTGTGCATCTAACTGTGAATGAGAGAAACACAGTCCTCGCACGCAAGGAATTTATGTTCTGGTGTGTCTCGGAGGGAGGAGAAGATATAATTACTTTCTGAGCTTATTAATATCTACCCTCTACCACACCGATTCACCTTACCCCCAGTTTATGAACTTTATTTTTTCCCCAATCACAATATTTTGGTGAGATCATCTTAAAGGAAGAAAGTAGGGTCCACTGGCATCTTTAGGTGGTCTGGGGTGATCTACCTCTTACAGATAAGTTGTTACATGGTAGATCCCGAGGATGAGATGATACCCATCCCGACTGTAATAGAGTCTGTAAATCACAGATAAAACGTTGTCTTTCAGTCTCCCAAAACAGTGTTTCTCAAGCTGCTGTGTGCACGCGGACCCCCCGGGCATCCTGTAATACAGATTCTGGGTCAGCAGTACGGGCCAGGGCCCGAGACTCTGCATTTCTCATGAGCTCCCAGGCTCTGCCGAATCTGCTCGTCCCAGGCTGCGATGTGAGTGGCCGGGCTGTGGGTTTCCGGCCTGCGTATCCTAACCCGGGGGGATTTTTATAGATACTGATGCTCCATTCTTGGAGAATCGTTCTCATCGGTCCGGGCTTGGACCCAGCTTCCCTGTTTTAAAGAGTTGTCCCCGTGAGTTTAATGGGCCACCAGCGCTGAGGACGACCGGCGTGAACAAGCGCGACTGGCACTTGTCTGTCACCCCGTGTGAGTGAAGAATCCACCGATGCGACTGGGTGCATAGCAGTGCCTTTTAGAGGGGCAAGGGATGATGGAGAAGTTGCCCAGCACAGGGACGGGTGTTCAGAGGTATGTGTGTGCTGGGCAAGCAAATGAAGTGATTGATCACGTTCAGACATCGTCGATGGTGGTGGGTGACTTCATCCCAGTGCCCCTGTCTAGTGCCCCAGCGCCCGGTTTAACAGAGGGAGAGAGGGACCTTGTGTTCTGAGATAAAATTGCGAAAGGTTTCAGAAAGAAGGTAGGGGGAAAAATCAGTTTATGTTTATGAGAGATAATGAAAGACAGACAATAAAATAGGAAAAAACGAAGATATGCATTTCAGAATGCAGGGGCATGAATCAGTAATAGCGTCTGAGAGGCGGAAGTGGGAGGGGCACAGACAGACACCAGACCAACACTCAGCAAGATAAACAAGCATTTACGTTTTTGGTACCATGTTGAAGTCAAAAAAAAAAATTGAGGCTTTAAAAGCCACTTCTGGATGAAGACACTTTTCTCTTGCTAAGGATTGCGCTCTCAGATGCTGTCCATTTGCTTCTCGGCCTAGGACAGACCCTCCCCAGAGAAGCATGACCTCGCCACGTGTAGCATGGTGCTGGGCTCCCGTGCTGGAGATGCAGGTGCTCTTACCTGGAGACAGGAAGTGCACGCCAATCAAAAATGACAGGTGTCCATCAACCAGCGTGCGAGGGCGGGAGGAGAGTGCTGGAACCGTGGACCGTCCTATGCATGGTGGTGGCCCTGGGTAGCCATGCGTGCGTGCACACAAGCTCACACACACACACACACACACACACACAACCAAAGAAAGCCCTCGTGTATTTCCAGAAACCCGTAAAGTTGGACTTGTGATGAGCACTCTACTACCTCTATTTTTTTTTTCTTTCATTGACTTTTGTTTTCATTAAGCGCCTTGACAGGAAGTGAAGCCAGTCCCCGCGGTGTATTTTCGGGGAGAGCGAAGCCAGGAAGGGCCGTACTGGGTGCCTGCTCTCCAGAGGCACACGGCACACTGGTGGCCGAGGAGCAGAAAGGTCTGAGCTTGTGCTCACGTTGCCTGCTCTCAAGCTCAAATCTCACACTTCCCAGGTAAAGCGTGGCACTCAGTGTGCTTCAAAAAGTACCTGCTCAGATGGACTTATCTGTCGTAAAATTAATTTCGATAGACGGTCAGTAAAAGGGGAAACTCCTGTAGAACTATAGGATAAAAGATAGCTGGGAATATACCTTTTAAGACAGAAATTTTAATAGTTCCATTTCTTTAGATATTTGTTTCTTACATGACAGTAGATGCTCATACATTCCAATGCTTTTGTCTCCTTGCAATTTTTTTTTTTTAACGACCCGGCGTCCTCATTCTCATGGATTCAGGTGTCACTGGAGCACTCAGCCAGCCCACTTCCCACGGGCTGCTCAGAGACCAGCTAAGTGCTTTCGTGTTCCAATTCTGTGTGCACAATTAGCACTGTGAGAAAATAAAATATGCTTATAGGAACAGTCTAAGTAGTTGAAATCTTGGTTTCGTAGTTTTATTTCTTCAAATATTTGTTTACTATGCTGTTTACATTTACTTGCCTAGCAAAGAACTTCTGCTCAAAAGAATAGGTCCCGTTTTTGAAAATAAAGTCAAGCATCTCTCCGTTTTCATATTGCCTTTCTCTCCTTTGAAGCCAGGATCCTGCTTACAAGAATCCTAGCAGTCTCTCTCCCTCCCTCCCTCTTCCCTCCCCTCTCTCCTTTTCCTCCTTCCCTGCCCGATAATACCCATGTGCTTCTGTGTCGTTGGAGTCTATGTCCACTTCGTTAAGGAAATCTATGATCATTAATTATTCTACAGTCTAAATTCCACTAAAAGCAAATAAGCAAATCAACACCATTCTCATCCATGCTAAGAAGAGTCTTAACTAGTCCTAAGAAGACGCAGGAAATTAATATCATTGTTTATTTTAATTGTGAGACATTTCAAATCAGGATTTTGTCTGTTTTCTCCCTTGTCTGGTTCTGTGCACTCAGTGGGGATTATTTGGTTGAGATGATTCTTGAGTGAATAAATGAATTTCCAATAACCAGAAAAGGACAAAGAATAATAAAACAGACACTTCAGGCCAACAGAGACACGTGTTTTCCTATTTTCATAAACAATACTGTTAGAACAAAAAAATCCTGATATTTTCTATGTATATTTTTGACATCTCTATAACCTATTTATGAATCTACAAACCACTGAAACCATTTGGTGGATTTAAACGTGTACATAAATGACATACATGTTAAGATTCCCCTTGAGGTTTCTTTTAAATCATTTCCCCAAACCTTGTTTTTCTACAGCAACTGCATCAGCCTATTTCTACTTCCCAAACCTCAAGGTCAAGGGATGGGGAGCCTGGGGGGACCAATGTAATCAGGGCCCAGAAGTGGCTGTCCTTGGGCTCAGACTAAACTGGGTTATGAAATTAGCCTGGAGGGGGAGAGGATGATGTCAGATCTCAGCGGGACAGCATCGCCCCGGCTTCTCCTTGCCCTAGAGCAGCCTGCTCTCCCCCATCCGTTATTGAGATGTATGCTTCTTATTTCATTACGTTTCTGTCATTCCCAGTTTGGCTTTTATCACAAGTTGTTTTCTGGTTGCTTTGATTGTCAAGGACATTTTATGGCAGAGGGATTGCTCTTAGCCCTCTTCCAAACCTTGGGGACCAAACGTGTTTCAGAATTTCTCAGATTTCAGACAGGCGACATTGTGGATATTCCAAGTGTTCTGTGCACCCCCCAGTGCAGCGGCGGGGGGAGGGGGTGGTACACGTCTGCAGCGAATTTTAGAGCTTTCATTCTGGGTGTGAGAAACAAGGACCAAACCATCTCCTGTCAGTTGGGGCTGAGTTTTGCCTGCAGGTGAATCATGAAGATACTTTCTCAGTGTTCAGATATTTTCCATTTTTGAATTTCCGATAGATTGTAAATGTGTTGTTGTTGTTGTTGTTTGGTTGTTGTTATAAATTTATGCACTTTCTGGCCAATTGATGGCATCATTTTGTTTTCTAGCACTGACTGAGATCTCTCCTTTCTACCTCTTTCCTCCCTCCTCCTCTTCCTTCCTTCCTTCCTTCCTTCCTTCCTTCCTTCCTTCCTTCCTTCCTTCCTTCCTTCCTTCCTTCCTTCCCTCCTTCCTTTCCTCTCTCCTTCCCTCTCTCCTTCTTTTTCTCATGTCCTTCTTTCTTTTGCTTCCTCCCTCCCTTCTTTTCTCTCTCTGTCATTTCATTTGGATTGGGAGAGAGGCAGCCCTGTGTGGTTGGTGGAGACTCAAGTTCAAGTCCAATAGCTCTGAGGTCACATCCTTTTGCTGCTCGCTGCCTGAGTGACCATTGTTTATGTAACTCCCAGGGCTTGAGAGATCCCATCCACCTGCTCAGGTGTCGTGAAGACACAACAAGGTGAGGGGTGTGAAAACACGTAGAGTGGTTCCCCGCGTGTAGCTGGCACTCGGTGACTGGTGGTTGCTGTGATCACCGCTGCCCTTGTCGTTCCATACAACATCACATGACATCTGCCATTCTCCAAGCAACGAATTACTCGCATGCGTTTGGTCTTCGCTCACATGCAAGTTGTTTGGCACCACCTGTCTGAAAACATCATCCGTCGTGGTTCTCTTCATTAGCCTCAGCTTTAAATGTCACCTGAGGGTGCATCGCATGCAGCCATGCCTCACCGCATGAGGAGCGTGACTGCTGCCCCTGCAAGTTTAGATAGGTGCGCAGGTAGATAGATAGACGTTAATGATAGACAGGTGAGAGCGATACGGATGGATGGGTGGGTGGGTGGATGGATGGATGGATGGGTAGAGGGAGGGATGGGTGGATGGATGGATGGATGGATAGATGGATGGATGGGTGGAGGGCTGGATAGATGGGTGAATGGATAGATAAATAAATGTGGAGGAAGGGATGGATGGATGGATGGATAGGTGGATGGATGGGTGGATGGATGGGTGGATGGAGGGATGGATGGATAGATGGATGGGTGGGTGGATGGATGGATGGATGGATGGATGGATGGATGGATGGATAGATGGATGGATGATTGAATGGATGGGTGGAGGGATGAGTGGATGGAGGAATGGGTGGAGGGATAGATGGGTGGAGGGATGGATGAAGGGAGGGATAGATCGATAGATAAATGTGGAGGGAAAGATGGATGGGTGGATGGATGGATGGGTGCGTGGATGGATGAAGGGAGGGATGGGTGAAGGGGTAGACGGTGGATGAATGAATGGATGGATGGATGAATGGATAGGTGGGTGGGTAGATGGATGGATGGATGAGTCAGTGGATGGAGGGAGGGATGGATGGATGGAAGGATGAATGGATGAAGAGATGGGTGGGTGGGTGAATGGATGGGTGGAGGGATAGATGGAGGGAGGGATGAGTGGATAGGTAGGTAGATGATAGATGTTCACTTGAAACTCGGATGGCTGGGGATAGGAAACGCGCTGTATGCCAGGAGATACCATGTCCGCCGTGGACCTGTGTACACTGGGGATTCTCTCCGGAGGGAGAGGGGGAGTTCGCGTGGGTGGAGATGACATCTTCGCTAGGAAATCGCAGCCTGGTCAGAGTTTCATCATCTCTGTTTCTATCAAACAGACAAAAACACACACATGTATGTATATTCGATGCCAGATGTCACCCTGGGACATCTCAGCAGGCAAAGGAGCACTTGGGAAGGTTTTGGTCCCATGTCCCCGAAGCCCCTCGATCCCTGTCATTTCAAGATGCTCCCCTCCTCACCCAAGGAGCTCTTCGGATTTCAAGTTGATTATCACAGGGGCTCAAGCAGCCGTGTGGGGTCATCGCCGAGCAGATGGGCTGTGCGTGCAGCTTAGCAACTTTCCGCTTCTCTCGGTGGCTAAAATCTGTGTTATCTTTAGGACCGACGTCTTAAATTCAGGATTCACCCATCTGGATATGATGGTTGATTACAAGTACAGAGTAAGAGCTTTTCCGTGATTGGCATTCTCGTGTTTTGGGTAAATAGAGTGCCTCTTGAGCCGCCTCTGGCTTCCTTCCTGGCCCCCTCCTCGCACCCCCCCTCATCTGGGCTTCTCCACACTCACTGCGGGGCCATCGCCAGGGGACCACGGTCTCCTTGTTCACGTTTCAGACTCGACAGTAGTATTCAAATGCGGTCGTATTTGACAGATTGGCAATTTGGCTATAATTAAGCTTCATGCACCTGAAGATTCTGGTAGAAGGCTCACGATGCCCCACGGTGAGGACCTACACGGAAGCTCCTTCTCGGTCTCAGAATGTCTGCGACGTGGTGCTTCCCCTTATGATGTCATCTTCGCTCGTTCTCAGACTTCACGGAAGCCGTCCCAGAGGGTTTGGGAAGGTCAGTGTCTTCCCAGAGCCACAGACATTCGGAACTAAAATGTCGGTGCTGTGAACCCAAGAGGAGGTGACGTTTGTGAGACTGCCTTTGTCATGAGTGGATGGATTTTTTCCTGCCACCACTGGCTTTGTCCTGGTGAAATCTCTCAATGACCCAACTGTAAGTTGAAAAAGGGGGTTCTCCCCCGGGGGGGGCCGCTGCTTGGTGACAGCTCCTGGCAGGATGTACCCCATGAATTAGCATCGTCTGGATTAAAGCATGCTGTTGGTTTATTCTTATTCTTTTATTTACTGCTGGAAATAGGTAAAACATTCATCATTCAAAACTCAAAAAGTATTTTTAAAAAACAGAGAGAGAAAAGTCTGGTTTACCCCATTCCTTCACACACCCCACCCCGTTCCCACGTCTGCATACCGTAATTACCCTCAAACAGGTAACTATGGTTTCTTATTCCTCCTTCAGAAATTCTCTGATAGACAAACCAATAAAAACGCACCACTCTGTACTGTGAGTCCTTAGGGAATCGGCGTGGTGTGGGTTCTCTTGCTGAGAGCCTCCTCATCTAACAGCTCATTCTAGAAGGCGTCTGTCTGTCCACGTGGTTTCCGGGAAGCATGGCCATGTGGCTTCAGATCAGTCATCAGAGAACATGGTGACCCCAGCCTCCAAGCAGCATCCTGGTGCTCCCGTTCTCAG
>PVKZ01009099.1:0-12485 GCA_004027375.1 Macroglossus sobrinus
GGGGGGCAGCACTGCTTCTGCTTCTGCTGAGACATCCTGGTCTGGATAAGCACCTGGGAGCAGGAAGACACAGAAGTGAGGAGCGTCTCAGCCACAGAGAAGCTGCGTGCCCAGGTGAGCGTGCCGCTCTGCTCGTACCTGCCCCGATCGCTTCACTGATGTCAGGTGCGCACGTGTGTGCGTGCACATGTGTGCGTGCACATGTGTGTGTGCACGTGTGTGTGTATGAACTGCAGCTAAATATTTGTAAGCCATGTCAGACAAATAAAGAAATGCAGAAGGAAGGAAGGAAGGGGAGAAGGAGAAGAGAAAACGAGAGAGGATGGAAGAAAAGAAAGAAGAACACGAGAGAGAGAGAGAGAGAGAGAGGGCGGGGGAAGAGAGAGAGGCAGACAGAGACAGAGAGGAGAGGTGAGGAGGGAAGGGGGGCAGGGAGGGACAGCAGTGTGGTCAGGCCGAGGCTGCGGGGTGCAGGGCAGCGGGACGGGGTCCGTGTCCTGGTGGAACCGCTGACCAGCGCTGTGACCTGCACTGCCTCCTTCACGCCCCTCAGGGCCATTGTCAGGATAAAACGACATAGCTACGAACACGCATGCGCGCCTAAGCGTGCGTTCACATGTGTGTGTGCACACGCACACAGAGCCTCGCACACGAAGCCTCCTGTGTGAGGGTTTCGTTTCATTAAATCAAGCTCTGAAAATTAAAACAAAGACAGTGGCAAGGAGCCTCTTCGCCGCTCTAAGGGAATGTGCAGAAAAGACGCATCTGGAGATGGGGTGGCCCCCTCACTTCCGTCCCTAAGCGCAGTCGAGGAAAGCAGGATGCAGAGAGCCGTGATTATCCTCGGCATGGGGGGCGGGGCGGTGGAAACGGGGGTCCCCGATCCCCAGAGCAGGGCCTTGCCCCCTGTGCCACGTCGTCTTGTTCCTGCTGCTCTGAGCTCCCGGGGGCGTCTGCACCCCCAGTCCCCGAGGTGGCCCGCTGTCCGCCCTCCCTGCGCCCCCTTCCCCTGGCGGCAGCTCGGCAGGAGGCTCAGCCCCCCCAGCGGGCGTCCCCTTCTCCTGCCAGCCTTCTTCCCTGCACCCGGCTGGGCTCGACCCCCACAGCAGGGCGGCAGGAACCTCGGGGCGCTGGGCTCTTTTCCGACCCAGGCCCATCCCAGCCCGCCTTCCCACCCCCCTCCCCGGACCCACAGACTCAGACAGGCCGGTCTCAGATGGCGCGGGAGAGTGAGATGCCCCAGCCCCCCAGAGCCCCAGCCCCGGCTCCCGCTCGGAGCCGGGGGCCGCGTGCGGCAGGGCGGCCGGGAGAGGCGCCTTCGTGCCGGACTTACCAAGTTCACCTGTGACCAGAGCGCGGGGTTGCCAAGGGTGTGCGATGCTCTGGGCTGACCGGCCGGCCCCTCTTTTATACAGCGCACGGCCCTGCCCACGGCCGCGAGGTGGCCCTAATTAGTCCCTCATTACGATGGGAGCCACCTGTCCTTCCTCGAAGTTCAGGCTTTAGTCACCCCCTGGGGCTGGCAGCCACCCTCCTGGCACGGCGGGACTTGGGGATGAGGCATCCCCCCCACCCCCCACTTTACGAGGCCCGGCTGCTTTGGATTTCCACACCCACTCACGATGGTGGACGTAGAGCCTTGGCATCCGGGATGGTCCCCGGCGAGCGTCCGGGACTGCGGGGCGTGGGCTGCGGGAAGTCCGGTGGGCAGGGAGGAGGGGGCGGGCTGGGTGGGGTGCCTGGACGGCGTTGTTCAGGGGGTGGACGCGTCTCTGGGAAGCCCGCGGAGCCCGGCGAGGCTACGCCTGCCACTCGGCCGAGGCCCATGCCTGACCTGGGGGCAGGAGCCTTGCTTTCCTGCCTGTTGTCATTTGAGCGATAAGGGGGGCGGGGGGGCGGCAGCCCCTGTTCAGCGTGCCGTTGAGGAGATCATCAGGCTCCACGAAAGGAAGCCGGGTGGTCACAGCAGAGCAGGCAGGCCCCGTCTCTGTCCCCAGACCCCAGGGGACGTGGTTGTCATGGGCGGAGGGTCTGAGAGGCGTTGGGTGAGCATGGGCTCTTGGCGGAGTCCGCGGGGCCGGGTCCTGCGTCCCGGGGACCCCGTCCTGGTTCCCCCTGCCTCCCACTCCCGTCGGAGGTTTGGGGACAAGCAGGGACAGCACGGACGTGGACGGGATGACGCGTGCGCCTGAGAGATTCCGGGCGGCGTGCAGGGGAGGGCTCTGGCCTCCCCAGGAGGGTGGCCCTGGGCACGTGGCGTCTTCGGCCCTCGGGGACCTCACTTGCAGAGAGGTCGAGGTGGACGTCACGGGCAGGGCACCGTGTCACATGTGGCATGTGCTGTAAGCGCCCAGCCACCCTGGGTGCCCCGTGGCGGGGGCGCTGAGCACCAGGCCGAGCCACGCTCTCGGGGGCCTGGAGCTGCAGAGCGGGAAGGCCGAGGGGGAGGGGACCCTTGCCACCAGGGCCCTGAGACCCGGCCTGGGAGAAGCGGCAGCAGGCAGGCTGGTCCCGAGGGGGCCGCGTCCTAAGTAGCCGTTAGTCTTGGGGAAGCCTCACCCACGCCCGGGATCCTAGGAAGTCAGCGGCCTGAAGACGCAGGCCTGGGCGTCCTGGTGTCGCCCCGAACCGCAGTCCTGGTCGCCGGGGACGGGATGCGCGGGGGGCACGGGGGCCTCCATCGGAGGAGAATCCCTTGGACCTGGTGTCACCGTGAAAAAAGGGGCCTCCAGCCATGAGGGGCTCGGCTCAGGCCCCTCCCTGACCGCGGGAAGAGAGGCTCGTGGGGTGGCTGTGCCGTGAGAACCACCGGCCCCTCCGGGGTACTGTGCATGCCGGCCCCGGGCACTGCGCTGGGGTCAGGGCACGCTGGACCCGGGCACTGCTGGGGACAGGGCACGCTGACCCTGGACACTGCTGGGGACGGGGCACGCCGGCCCCGGGCGCTGGGGCGCTGTGGTGGGAACAGGGCATGCCGGCCCCCGGCACTGCGCTGGGGACAGGGTTGAGCAATGGCCAGACCCGGGACTCGCCGAGGCAGTGGGGGACAGGGGGGCTCCAGGCGGCAGGTCGGCCTCTGAGACCTGGGCCCGTGAGAGGGACAGGGCAGCGCGCTGACCACGCCCTCCCACCCTCCTCCTACGGCCAGCTTTCATAGATGGTTTTGATTCTTGAGTTGGGTCCGCTGAGGAAATCCAGCCGGATGACACTGGCGTGGAGCCCGCACGGCTCGAGGAAGGGCGAGCCCGGCCGCCCCCTATGCCCGGGGCGGTGGGCCTGTCACTCTTCTCCTGCACCGGCCCAGCCACCGGGAGCAGAGTTTCTGTGGTGGTGACATCAGCTCCCTCAAGGACGCTGGTACCACTGCCAGGGCACGGAGAGAGAGTGGGCGGCCGGGAGGCCGGGCTGAGGCGTGTGCTCGCCCTGGGCGTCGCTGGTGTCACTCACAGACTGTGCTGGCATCGCCCGAGTCTTCCCCTTCCTCCGGCCCCCTGTCTCGCTTATGCACACGCATGCGCACACACATACATACACACAACACACACATGCACATGCACACACATGCACACACACATGCACACATACACACACACACACACATACACACGCACACACACATACACATGCAGACACACACACCACTCAGCCACATATACACTCATAGCCCCAAGTGGTTACCAGGGCGTAAGGCTGATTCCCAGCAAATTTGATGGACTAGAAGGCGATATTTCTACCAGTTTCTAGAACACGTGCACGTCGACCTCCCTACCGCAGGCCCGGACGGCCCGGGCACGAGGCCCCCACGTCCTTCGCGTGCTTCCCGTGCCCAGGGTCCCCCTGGGCTCCCGAGGACGTTTCTTCGTCTCAGGGTTTCCTTGCTGTTCACCTCACGCTCACTTCACCCGCATGAACGTGAACGTGACGGTGGGGGAGGGGCGTGAGAGGTGTGCCCCGGGGAGGAGGCAGGCGGGTCGGGGAGGGGGGATCTCATCCCCCAGGATGCCTCTGGCTTGCAAGCAGGCACCCGCTTGCTTGGTTTCTTGGTCTAGGTGCCTGTTTGCACCTTTGGCTCGCGCAGGGCCGGGACCCGGGCGGCTGGAAGGCTGGAGGGCTGAGCCGGGCGGGGAGCTAGTCAGCCACCGAACGCGCAGGAAGCAGACGGCGTGGCGAGGACTCGGGACGGGCAAACTGCGGGACACACAGGCCTGCACTGCAGGGAGAGTTTGATTTTCCTGGGGGGATAAAGCCAGCCCAGGGTGACGGGGAGCCGGGAGCCGGGAGGCAGACCCCATGCGTCAGGCCCTGTGGAATGGCCTGGAACAGGGTGGCATGGGGCTCGGGGGGAGCTCGACCCTCTGGGCCCGGCTGGTGCTGACAGCTCTGCATCGGGGACAGCTCAGAGACCGTGGGCTCGCTGCTGTCCTTCGCGAGCCAGCACCTAGCACGGTTCTGGCTCGATAATGTCTGTGACATGAACGCGGACACTGCAGGCAGGAGGGGTCGGACCGGGCAGACACCTGATGTGGGGAAGCACTGTGTGTCTGGGGGAGACGGGGGGCTGGCCAGACGGCAGTGGGGGCCGAGCGCTGCGGGCAGCAGGCAGGGCAGGTGCGTCCGGGATGTGTGGAAGGTTCTGGAGAGCCGGGTTCCTCTCTGTACAGAGCGTTTGTCACAATTCCCGTGCTTGGCGTGCAAGGTAGGAAGGAGCCGCCTACACTGAGAAGGCCCACGCATACCCCCGGCCCAGACTCCTCTCTGTGCGCTTCCGGACCCCCGGCTTCTCCTCCCCAGGGCTCAGACCTTCTCCTTGTAAAACACGATCGTCCCCGAGGCCCCCTGCAGCTGTAAACGGGCCACGATTCTCCCCCAGGGAGTAGGGGGCAGGGGGAGGGATGCGGCCGGCCGACAGAGGGCGTTTGGAGAGGAGTGTGGCAGCCCTGTGAGCGGGAGGCGGGAGGCGGGAGCCGGGGGCGGGCTGGCCAGCTGGGGGAGAGGACGTGGTGGAGACCGATGGGGCTGGAACGGGGGGAAGGGTCCAAGGGCGGTCTCCACTCACCGCAGCATTGTTTCCAGTGGCTGAGAGATGGACGCCACCCAGGTGACCCTCGACAGACACCTGGGTAAAGCTGTGGCACACACACACGGCACAATGTCACCCAGCCGCAAAAAAGAATCAGATCTGAACGTCTGTGACATCACGGATGGACCCGGAGCGTGTGAGGCCGAGTGGAATGAGCCCGGCAGAGAAGGATGGATGCCACAGAACGAACCAGAAACGAACCGGCGGTTGCCAGAGGGGCCGCGGGTGAGGGGCTGGGCGACAGAGGAGAAGGGGATTGAGAAGTCCACACTTCCAGTTACGCGACGAGGAAGTCGGGGCTGTGACGTGAGGCACGGGGAGGACAGTCAGTGACATAATGACCACGTACGGTGATGAGGACGATGACGGACGGTTACTCAGCGGATGGCGTGGACCACGTCGTAAGGCCTATAAATGTCACACGCCTGAAACTAATATAATGTATGACAACTGTAATTAAAATCCAACTAAAAAAATAAAGATATAAAGTCCAATGACAGAACCCATCACATGTCACTGAGGACGCCCTTACCATAAAGCTTTATATGTTAAAAAACAAACAAAAACAAAATAAAACAACCTCCCGCCCCTCCCCCCCCCGAGATCTTGAACTAAGGATCCTTGGGAGGGTGGAGGGAGGAGGATGGAGGGGTCAAGGGGACCCTTAGGATTCTAAGTGACAGGGCCGGGGAGGCAGAGACAAGGCTGGGAGGAGGCGGGGAAAGGCAGATTCTGTTCACATGTGGGTCTGGGGTGGCGGGCCACCGAGGGCGCTGTGGCCGGGTGGTGGGCAGCAGCGGAGGAGGGAGCGATGGGGGGCTGGGAGGAGGGACCTGCTCACTGAGCACCAGACTCCGGGTCCCCGAGGGCCATCCTCCCTCCTTCCCAGTGGCAGGGCTTAGTCAGGGGACAGCAAACATCGAGACTAACAGGTGACAGAGCCAACAGAGCCGGGAGGAGACCAGTAATCAGAGGAAACAGTCCCAGTTCCTGGGCCATGGTCTGTGGACATGGTGACATCCTCAAGAAGCCACCGAGACACGGGAAGTGTCTGCGGAGGTCGGCACGAGGCTGCCGACGTTTGTTTCTTTGGAAGGTTTCGTTTTCAGTTTGCTTTTTGAGACCATACTCTTTCTGGAGCTAATGGTTTTGAAGTGTCCCTTGTTGATGGAAGGGACGGTGAACACGAAGAGTCTTTGCCCTTGTCAAAATAAAGAGCTGGCTCTCTGTACCGATTGCATTGTTTTTATTTAAAAAAATACTTTTTATTTTAGTGAAATCTCACATCACTGGCGAACATGGAAAAGGTGGGTAGAAAAGGGAAGTGACTTCGTTGAGGTCAAGTTGTGTAAACTGTCGGAGGGAGAACTTGAATTCTGGGCACCTGACCCCAAACCCATCCCAACTCAACCCTGCTCAACCCAACCAACCAACCAACCAACCAACCAACCAACCAACCAACCAACCAAACAACCAAACAAACAAAGTGGGAGTTGGGCTAATGTCAACATCTCAGCGGGCACGTCTCCTCCCCTCCTGCCTGCCCCCCTTGCACGCGGAGCCAGCCTTGGCAATGACGGCAGGACCCGCACGTGGCACCCACACCCCAGCCCTGTCTCCGCTCAGACTCCCGGACACTAGGCCAGGCTCCGGGGACACGCTCCCCTCTCCTCCGGAGACACGCTGTGGCCTGCACGGCGACCGCACTGAGACAGGGCCCGTTCTCTCTCGCCTTACCCGGCCTCCTCCAAGCCCCCTGTCCCCTCCCCGACTCGTCGGAGTCCCCAGCAGGGGGAAGCGAGAGGTTCACCTCCAAGGCCCCCACAGCTGGCTCTTCAGCCACCTGGCAGGGGGCTAAGGCTGACTCTTCTGTGTGGTCCCCATGCGGGGTGAGGTCCACAGCGCCGGGACGAAGGGCCTGCAGGTCTGCACGCCCAGCCCAGGCCAGCCCAGGCCTCCTCCTGGCGCTTTGGGTCCGTGGTGCTTCCCGCTGCCCCCCAGCGGTTCCGGCCGGATATCTCAAAGGCGTCTGCGTCTCGACAAGCCCCACGTCGGCTGTCGCCCTCCCTGCTGCCCACGCTCCATTCCAGCGGCGACCAGCAAGCAGCACCGCCTGCATGCACCCTCCCCTGCAGGCCCCGCCGGAGGCCTGGCACCGCCGCCGGCATCCCGCCGGCTGCCGCGGCCCGCTGGTCCATCACGAGACGAGCCACGTGTGCCACGCGCGAGGGACGCGGCTCTGGGAAGCGCTCAGCCTGGTCGGGCCCCGCCAGCTCTCGCCCTGGTGGCTGCAGGCCTCCCTCACCCTTCTCCCCAGGGGCCAGTCTCTCCAGCTGGGAACCGTCTGCTGGACGGAAGCTGACGGATGATCAGAAACGCAAATGTCAGAGAACGCGTTGATTTCAGGAAATAGATGCGGAAGTATTCAAGGGCACAGGGGCGTCGCGTCTACAGTTTGCTCTCAAAACGTTCAGGGAAGAGAAAATAAAACACAGATAAATAGACACAGAAATACGTGTATATGTATACATATGGATACAGATGTGTAGAAATACATATATGCACGTACAAATGAACATACACGTACACACGTATACACACGCAGCATGCGTGTAGATACGGCCCAGCTTCATATCATGTACGTACGTAGATGCGTGTATATTTGTCTCTATTAGTCTGTTTTATTTTCTTTTGCCTGAACGTATACGGATATGTCTGTGTGTATATGTGTAAACACTCAGAGAGAGAGATTTGGGTATCTAGGTGGATCCGTATCCAGGGTGTCCAGGAATTCCTTGTACTGTTCTGGACTATTTTTTTATAAGTCTGCAATTATGTTAAAATGAATTTTAAACAAACACAGTTGAAATGTAAGTGCTCTCACGCCACCCTCCTACGCGGAATTCCTGGCAGGCCCCTCATTCCCTCTGCCTACAAGACGGCGTCTGGATTCTGATGCCACAGCTGCGCCTGCCTCCCCGGCTCCTGCGTCTGCCCCGTCAGCGGGGGCCCTGCTCGTGGCTCCCGGCAGACGACCTGCTGTCTGTCATTGCCGAGTCTGCCCTGTCTGCCCGATGGGGATCCCTGACACCCACCTGCCCCGTCTGGCGGGTGGATACGTAGGAGGAACTAGTCAAACAGAATGGTGGGTGCAGCTAGATGAACTTGCCGGCCCCCCCATGAGCTTGTCCCTCCAGGCGGTTATGGGGGGCTCCCCTGTCCCCGCAATGCAGACCCAAGGGCTCCCGAGGAGCAGCTTATGACCTAAGTGTCAGGATGGTCTCAGGTGAGACGAAAGTCTCCCGATGGGACCCTGGACCTTCGGTTTTGTCTCTTGTCACCCAGGGAGAGGGCACTGGTCATCTAGCCGGGCCCTGCTCCACTCCCGGTTCTCTTAAAGGGGACAAGCGACCCTCGGGAGAGCCCCCTCCAGGTGCGCCAGGTAGGTGAAGGGGAGGCCAGACGTCTGTGCGTGCGCACAGCTGTGTGTGCGGGCGTGGGGCAGGGGTGAGAGGCGGGCAAGGGGCACCTCCCTGCTTCCCAGGAGTCTCTAAAATGGTATGTACGAGACGCCGCATTCCTCCACCGAGAGGACGTTCTGCCCAGCTCCAGTGACTCGGGGTGGGAGGAGGGACGTCCACGGGCCTGGACACCCCGGATCCATCGGACGCGAGGTCCTCTGACCCGGGAGGGAGGCCTGGCCTGCAGGGGTCTGTTCTCCCGGCGGCACTGCGAGGACCACTGGTCTCCTGGAGGCTTAGATGGGTGAGGATCAAAGGGAAGATGTGACAGGCGGTTACAAACCATCTCGTCCCTCAAGGAAAGGGCTCGCCCTGACATTTCCATAATGTTCAGGATTAGAGAAGCAGGCAGGGGAGGAAAACGAAACTTAACCGGAGCAAACAGAAGGCTCCGCGGGTCTCTCGTGACGTAAGCGAGCCATCGCCGAGAGCGCAGGAGGAGGGAGAGTCACACGGGCGCCGAGTCTGGCTGTCGGTGTGTCCCTGTGATTCGAAAAGGAAAGGGAGCGTTTGTTTGTTTGTTTGTTGAGTGGCTCCGTGTCTGTCTGTGTGACATCCGGCTCACCTGTCTACCTACCTATGTCGAGATAAGAAGGTTAGCCCTGAGGCTTCATGGGAGCGTTCCCAGGTGTTCTTCCAGCAACCTTAAGTACAAGAATCGTGTTTTGAGGTACTTCTGTGAGTGACGGGTCTGTTAAAGCCACAGAACTACCCAATGGCACGCAGGTTTCAAAAAAAGTTACATTCCAAATACAATGGCGAGTCCTGTGAAGCTGGCCCGACCCAGCTTAGGTGGATGGGATCCACACATACGTGACCGTGACTGTCTGTCTGCGCCAGACGCAGCCTCACGATGGCCAAGCGCAGCCCAGAGGGAAACGCATCACACGAGCCGTTTGGAATATGTGGGGCCCTTGTGGGCAGCGAAGGGTCGGGCCGAGGGGCTGGGTCCTGGCCTTCCACCGCTTGTGGGCACGGACGAGGGGAGGGCACACGGCAGGGAGGGGAGGTCCTGGGTGGGGGCTGAGCGGACGCCGGCCGAGTGTGCCCTCCCTGCCTCCCCGTTCTTTCCCATGCCCGCCCTTCAGCCGGGGGGAGTGCAGGCGCGTGGTCGGTGCGAGGGCCTCGCGCTTGTCCAGGGTGGGGATCGGGCTGAGTGTCTGGAGTGAGGAGTCGTGCCCGGGCTTCACGAGGGTGGGCCCTTCCGTACTCCGTGCCACACGCACACAGCGTGCGCGTGTGCACATGCACACTCAGCCACTCACGTGCACAGATGCAGGCGCGGGTCCCAGCCTCTCTCCGTGAGCTGGGCACTGAGTGTGGGGCTGAGCTCCGGCCAGCGGGGGGCCGTGTGGGAAGATGCTGTTCTCAGGTTGCTTAGAGCAGACCCTAAGCCCCGGGACAGGGCGGTGGGCAAGCGAGCTGGGTTTTTATGTACATGTAGGATCCTAGAGGAGGGGACGAGGCCTCGGGGATCTGCTCGGGAGGGAGGACCAGCACCGTGGGAGTCGGGGTGAAGGGACCGGGCTGTGCCTGGGCTTGTCCTCATCCCCACTGCAGGGACACATGGGAGAGCGGCAGGTGACACAGGAGGCTGACCTGCGGCTGAGGACCTCGCTGGGCTGATGACGAGGCCCTGGGAGCGAGGAGCAGCCTGGGAAGAGGCGTCCAGAGCTGGGGGCCAGGTCGGGGGAGGGGCGAGTGATGGACCTGGACGTGGTGGCAGTTCTCGGGGACAGTGGACCCCGGGGCTGACGGGCGAAGGGAGAGGGAAGGAGTCTGGCAGGGAGGCCAGAGCTGAGCTGAGCCGAGCCAGCGCCCCGGGAGTGCAGCTCAGACACTCCCAGATGCTGTGACGTGTCACCTCTCTCCATTTTAAACGAGCAGCTTCTGACATTTTGAGTGTCTCTTATGGAGAGAAGAGGAAAATAAAACCCGCTTGGAATATAAAATTCAAATGCACCTTCTCCATGAAATCTTAGCCCAGGAAATATGTCCCCTCCGCCCAAGGAAAGTCACTGTGTTAGGTGCGCAGCCCCTCCTACGCCAGCTGGGACGTGTCATATGTTCTTCTTGGTCCTTGCGATGTTCGGGCGTGTGACGTAACCTCAGTAGAGCGCACCGCTGGGGACAGAGCCACACACGTCCTCCCTAAAGACCAGCTCAGAGCCGGGCACACAGAGGGTCCTGTGTCACCCTGCCGCTCTCCCGTCTGTCCCTGGCGACCGGTCACGCTGTGCCCCGGGGGAGGCCAGCGGCCGGCAGGGGTTTGGATTTGGGGACGCTTGAGTCGCAGTCCTCAGGAGTGAAGCAGCCAACGTCGGCTCCCCGCGGCCGCCCGCCGGCACGCTCCCGGGCATGTGGAGCTGAACACAGTGGCTGTTTGTCGCATGAATAGTCGGCACCGGAGGTTGTGGGAGGCTGAGCTCGGGGAGGGAGTCACAGAGGTGACAGCGCCTTCACCTTTATCCCCGAAGAGGTGCACGCACGCACACCCCCCCATACTTGCCGACGTAGGTGTGCGAAGAGCTTCTGTTTATGGGCTCGTCTGTTTCTCCTCCAGGAAGGGAAGAGAAATCTACATGGAATGATGCAAGTCCCTCTGCCTCCCCGGCCCCTCCCTCTGCTGCGAGACCGGGAATCCGTCCTGTGGTCCACGCCCTGTGCCAGGGCAAGGCCCCGCGGGGTGCGGTCTGGGATCTGGGATGCCCTGGCACCGAGCAGCTGTTTGCACGGTGAGACCACCTGGGGCTGCAGGGGAGGGGTCGTGCGGGAGCAGAGAACGCCCTCGGGCACACCTTGGAGAAACAGCCACTCACCACTCACCGAGGACCCCCTATTTCCAGGCCCTGAACCCAGCGCTGAGGACTGAGGGGTCCACGAGAGCTCCTGCCCTGGGAGTTCTCAGAACCTAGAGCAAGGAACGCTCTGTGCCGATGAGTTTACCGCACACACGGTCCACGCGTTGGGAGAGTTGGCTGCAACGGGGAGGATGGACACCAGCCAGGAGGCCTTGCGGGGTGGGGTCAACGCTGCCCTGTGCCGTCTCCTCCATGCACTATGGCCAGCCAAGGTCAAGGACACCTTCCCTTTTCTCCTAGAAGTTTCCTGCTCGGGGTGGATAACTTTACTATCCCTCTGGGTCAGAGAAGTCTCCCCTCCCCCTCGTCCCCACCCCAGCTCTCTGGCGAACCATTTCGTCACACCCCTGAGTCCAAAACAGCCCCGGGGGGGCTGGGCATCTGGACAGAGTCCAGCCACTGGCTGATTTCCAGGCTCCCGGGCTGTAGGTTGGGGGCCTGTCCTGGCGGCACCTCGGGGGTCTTTGCGAGGCCCGATCAGGTGGGAAGGGTGACGGTCCCCTAGACCACCCCGCACGGGGAAAACTCAGAGGGCAGGGAGCCGGCGTGTCCGCGGCAGGCCCTTCCACCACGGAGCTGGCCACCCGGGGGGCTGGGTGGTCACCCCAGGGGTCCAAGGACCTAGGCAGAGCCGGGGCCCGTAAGGGGTACTCATTCTTCAGAGCCAGCTCATAGGTCACCCGTCCGGGACTTTGGGTTCAGACAGATCTGGGTCTGAATCCCAGGGATGAGCGAGTGACCTTGGGCGCGTGACTTGTCTGCTCTGCACCTCGCTTCCTCGTCCCGGGGGCGAGGAGAATAATTAATTGCAGTGACATTGCGGCCTCGTGGTGCCTGGAGGATGAGGTCACGCCTGTAAAGCCTTTGACGCTGTGACAGACGGGAGGCCAGTGCTCGCTAAGGGGTGACGGCTCTCGTCAGTGGAGTGACCTGTGCTTTGTCCTACGCCTCTGCTCACCCCGGATCCCTCAGGGCGCAAACTACCCTGTTGGTCACCATTTCCCAGGCGGCGTCTCACGTGGA
>PVKZ01009100.1:0-12439 GCA_004027375.1 Macroglossus sobrinus
TGCTGGTGGTGATGATGATGGTGGTGATGGTGGTAGTGATGGTGATGGTGATGGTGACGGTGATGGTGACGGTGATGGTAGTGTTGGTGATAGTAATGATGGTGATGATGGTGGTGATGGTGGTGATGTTGGTGGTGGAGGTGGCAATGGTGGTGGTGATGAGTGATGGTGGTGGAGTGATGGTGATGGTGGTGGAGTGATGGTGATGGTGATGGTGATGGTGCTGATGACGGTGATGACGGTGATGATGGTGATGATGGTAATGGTGACAGTGATGGTGGAGGTGGTGGTGATGGTGCTGATGACGGTGATGACAGTGACGATGGTGATGACAGAGAGCATACCATGTTCCATGCAACAGAGGCGCTTACTGCTCAACTGTCATTTTGGAAATTAATTCCTCCTAGAACAATAGAAGGACACTGGCAGACACAATGGCAGAGAATGTTCAAGTAGATATGTTGGCTCTTCATTATCATCCAGCCCAAACTGAGCTGATGATGATGATATTTGTTGAGGGTTTACTCTGTGACTGCCCACATTCTAAATACTTTACACAAGCTCACGGATTTCTTGCTCACTGGTGTTTCACTTTGCCCGAGCTACTGAAATCCCTCGTTAAAGAATTCCAGGTATCACCTACCATTACGAGAATTTTAAAATTGAGAACATGCTGGTCCCTTTGGTTGGCAAGACGTCGCTGGCAGAGGGTACTCCGGAAACGGACGTGCTTGGAGCCAAACATGTTATACATTCTCCTTGTATGCTCCAATCTGAATCACAAAACATAACCCAGCTTACCCACTGAATTCTGCCCACCGCTTCATAATCTATCTTCGTGAAAAGTTGTTCTATGTGTTCAGAACTCTGGAGAAGAAAAAAATTCATTTGCTTTACAGTAAATATTGCCCAGGTAAAGACTTATTGAATGAATGAATGAATGAATGAATGAATGTGAGGGTAAGGGAATGAGTGAGTAGATGACTAGGTGGGCAGGCATTCTAAAAACATAGGAAATTGCTTTGCTTAAAAAAGTCCGGGAAGTTGGTGAAACACCGAATAATCTATCCATTTAAAACAATCCTCTCTCCTCCCAGAAATTCTTTCTTCTGTCTCACAGATGGAGGCTTTTTAAAAACACGTTTGCTTCTTCCACAAGCCTTAACCTCATTTAACCTTCCCTCGCAGCCCTCGGCAGTCTGCCCCCTGGAGGGGGCCCCCGGCCGACCTCGCTGGCACCCCCATCTCAGACTTCCGGCCCCCAGATCTGCGAGAATAAGTGCTTGGTGTGTGTGTGAGTTTATGTTCTTCTGTTCTAGTAGCTTGGATGCACTAGACAGTCACGACCTGGCTTACCAAGCCCGGGGGAACGTTTAAAACGTGTAATTCCCACACCTTGGGTGGGCGAGAAGCGCCCAGACCCTCTGCAAAGTACCCGTATATCATTTTGACGTGAGATCTAGCAGGAAGAGCCTCCTTCTCCTTTTCGAAAAGGTCTCCGCATATCTTGCTGGCCCAGTGTGCTGAGTATAGTCTGTTCAGTAAATCAGATGGGTTTTTAGCATAAATCACAGTTTTGGAGCCCAGAGTGATCTGGACAGATCATCGAGCATAATTGGTTCCTGTGGTTCAAGCTGGAGCTGTGGTTTCAACGATCCAACATTCGCAACCCCGTTGGCTTTATCCTGTGACTTCATACCCCGCTCCATCACGCATTTGAACGTTTCCGTACACAGCAGCTGTCTCCCCCTGTTCTCACACTCCCGGGAGGGAAGGGAATGATTAGCTGTGACCGCCGTTGCGTTCCGTTTGGTCTGAGAACAAGTGTCTAATTAGACTTCCCTAAACTCTGTCCGCTTCCGACGCCTTGGCCCTTTTGTTCATTCCTCTGATGCCTTCAAGGAACGACGAGCAAAGAGAATTTAATTTTCATTGCTATTTTACAAGATTTAAAAGGATTTCACTCTTCCACTGAAAAATCCACCGTCGCAAAGAGAATCAGGTGACCCGGATGAATACTTAGAGAGCTCGCCTGGCGGAGTCCTACCTGAAAGAGGATGTTTGTGTTTCGAAGCCCTTCCAGGGCCCTGGATGCTCTAGCTCATCAACACACAAAGGAAAGTAAGTGAGAACCATACAATGCTGGTAGTGAGGTCAATAAGTACAATTTTTGGAAACCCATGATTTCACGCTTTATGAGGCCAGAGAGATAACTGTGCCTCTAAGTCATACTCAATGTTCTAACTCTCTTTTTTTCCCGGTCTGTGCTTCAGTTCGGTCGATCCCTCAGCCCCAAATTCTGGGCTGGGGTTGGCCCTACTTGGCTGGGAGGAGGGGAGAGGTGACGAGGTAGTGACAGGCGTGGCCTTGGGAGA
Organism: Macroglossus sobrinus; assembly: GCA_004027375.1. Taxonomy (NCBI): domain Eukaryota; kingdom Metazoa; phylum Chordata; class Mammalia; order Chiroptera; family Pteropodidae; genus Macroglossus; species Macroglossus sobrinus. Next base: position 2,376 of record PVKZ01009100.1, read on the forward strand.
GAAAAGATGAGGAGGTGAATGAAACGGAGAATGGGAGACCCAAGTATTTTGCCACATCTTATTTCAGAGACTCTCCTCCCTGCCAGGGGCCCCGGGCAGTACCCCTAAACCCGTCCCTCCAACCCCCACTCCCCCTGACCCCTGGCTAAGCCAGGGGGAGGCCTGGGAAAAACGAATCTGCCCTCTCTTTTTCTGGGGTACATTTTCTGAAGCGATGGCTAAAGGTTCTTGTTGGGGAAATTGGTGTCTTTTAGTCACCTGTCCTTAGCTCAAGGAACAGATCACCAGAAGAAGCCTCCTTCTCAGCTCCTGGCTCTTAGCTACTCTCTCAACAATTCCGCCTTTAGAAGTGAAAATCCCTAAACGTCTGGCTTAGAATGAATGAGTCAACGGCCACGTGGGTAGAGCCACACTCTCGCACCAGCGCACGAGGCCGGAGGAAGACAGCAGAGAAGTAAATCGGCCAGTTCTCCAAGAAGGTCATCTCAAATTTCTAGGCACCGGCTTCCGAGGGGCGGAGTCTACGAGGGGGGCGGAGTCTTCAATGGGGGCGGGGTCTATGAGGGGCGGGGCCTCCGAGGGCGGAGCCTCCGAGATGCACAGACTCCACAAAACTCCAGCTGACGCCAAAGCTGACTGCGAGACCCACCGATTTGCAAGATCCAAGCACCTTGCAAATTCTACCTTGAATGAGCCCGTGATCACCGTTTAACTAGCTTTTGCCAAGGAATAAAGTTGGAGACCTAGCTCTGGAACAGGAAAGCCATCCGTCAAGCTGAGAAGCCTTTCCCCTCGCCGGACAAGACGTCACCGCCGATGGCATGCACCCTTTCCTTAGACTAGACCTTCTCCGGCGTCTGAAAACGCAAGTGGGAGTAATGAGAACATGCGCTTGCACCTGACAATGCCGCCAAGAGCACGTGACTCCTGACCTTGCGCCCCGGATGTGAATTCTGGAGGGTGAGTCTATTCTGAAGGATTTGAAAAGGACTTCCCCTAAGGTTGAAAAATTACGGGGATGACGTCGTAGTGTTTCCTGTTGTCACACTGCATTTTTCTGAGCCTTCACAGTTCTAAATACACAATATAAATACATTAATGAGTCTATACGTTACATAAGGCATTTCTGTTTCTGAACCAATAAAGTAGCTATAGATTTTACAAAGCGATCAGAACATACTATGCGTGTGTTATTTTTACTACAAACTTCTCTCTTTTCACCCTCATCTTCCAAATATCATTTTCTCCTGAATTTAAAGTTTCCTGAAGTTTTATACTGTGATCATTCTTTGTTCATTCGCCGTCTTAGTATGTGAACTTGACCTTTCACCTTCACGACCTCCATTACTGAAAAAGAACAAATAACAAAAAAATTTTGTTTTGCTATTTCCCAGGAGGGGATTCCCCAATCCAGAAAGAGACGATCTCATCTTTTCTCCATAAACTTCCCAAAAATGCCGCTGCGTGGAGCGAAAACCATCATTGATGATAGTGACGACGGGTGTGAAATCTCAAGCTGGTGAGAGTACATCATTTATAAAGGGCTTTATAGCAGGTTTCACTTAGCATCAAATGCGACCCAAAGCTTTCCTTCCTCGGAGCCACCCCTCCATCCCCAACAAGTGTCCAACCCCACCCGGCCTCCTGCTCACCCCGGAGGTGGGTCTTGACACACCCACAGCCTGTAGAACCTTCCAATGTTCGCCCTTTGTCATGCTGGTTATTCTACTTTTCTTCTGCCTCCCGGCTGCAAATACCCCTGCATCCTGCCTCCCCTTCTCCATCCTACAAATACCCCTGCTTCCTGCCTTCCCTCCTCCACCGTCCGAAAAATAAGGAGATGGGTGAAATGGGTTAACTACAGAAGATTTTTCCGGCTTGCGATACAAAACCATGTTGACGAAACTTCCATCGCACTCAAGAAATCCGTTCCTAAATCTCACAGACCTCGTCAAATTCTCAAATGTCGTGACGAAAAGCGAAAACGCGGTGATCATTAGCCAACTCCTTTTCAAGAGGCAGCCGTATAAATTTGTTTTGGAGAAACACAGCTACGAAACGGAGCCATTATTGTGCTTTTCCCTGAAAATATAAGTCAGGCCTTCCCATAATTGCATGTTTTTAAGGCAAATTTGGAACACAAAGCAGGGAAAACATATGTCCCATCTGAGTATTTCCGCACTTGGCAGGGCTAGAAAATTCGTTAACTGCTGTTGACAGCGAGTCACATGGCATCACTAAAAAGCTTGAATGGCTTGTTTCCCTACAAATAAAAACACGGAGAGAAGCCCAACTATTTTACTTCCAAACTATCACAGCTATAGTGACAACCATAAATAATCCAGCCCTTTTTAAAAGATGTTATCTACTACCCAGAATGCACTTGGCTCTATGCAAACGCAGTGTCGTAGAACTCTACCTGGATACACCCTCTGATGCTCCTACAGGAGAGAGAATTTATGGAGCTGTGATTCTGCTTGTCCTCACGTGGCAGCCTCCCCAGAGCAAGCGGATGTTATGACTGGAGTGGTTTTTTCCCATAAGCCTCCATCAGCCTGCTGGTTGCTCATTTGCATTGCGAATGAGCATTCCTAATTGTTATAACCCAACATCTCTTTTCTTCTCTGCTGTAAGAGTCTCCTCAGCCAGGATGGTTTGGGGCGGTAACGTCACGTCTATGGGACATGACGAGGGAATTGACGAATTAATTGAACGAAGGATCCTTTTGCAAATCTGTCCTTGAAGCGGCTGCCTCGGAAAATAGATCTTATCCTGTGCTCCTAGGATGCTAAAAGACACAGTAACTCCAGAAGTTTCGGGCATTTCATGGGGTGAAATTTAGGGGCTTTCGTGGCAGATCGTCCTGTTGAATTGGAAAACGGGCTGCTGTAGGAATTCTCCAGTGCACCTAGATTGTGAAAGCACTTGTGTAAAAAAAAAATAATAATAATCATGACCCAACCAAGGGATGAAGAGAAAGAGAAGAACTGGGTGATTCTGCCAGGAACGTTCCAGCTCACGATAAACGCAGACTTTAAAGCAGACGGTCGCTTGCCCAGCTTCCCACAGCTAGGATGCACTGGAACCAGGCCCCCAGCTGGGTGACCCAGCTCGCCCGGTCCCTCGCCGCCCACCCCGGCCTTCTGCCTGCGGTCCCCAGCCAGTGCCAGCTCCCAGGGGACGCAGCCCAGCAGGCTGCGGAGGGCCGTGGACTTCCAGATGTCCCATGCCCACTGCCCTCCTGTACCTTCCCCTATGCGAAGGCTACAAATCAGAGTCGGTCATTTCCGCCCAAGCGGTTGGCCCCCTAAAAGTGAACCTCACACCCCCTATTATTTGGGGGGGGGTGTTCTGACTTAGTTACTTCTTTTCAATTGTTAAAAGTAACGGTGATATTTGAAGAGCCTCATCCTCCTCTCCCTTCTCTCGGTAAAACTTGGAGACTGCCCGCCCCTGGGAACGTTCACAGCTTATGCGAGGTTTTATAGAGGATCTGAATTCCTTGCAAAGAGCGGCCGGAGCATTTATTTCCCTGCTTGCTTCTCAGAATCCATCTGAAACACATACACATCCGGTGCCTGGGTCCATGCCACGGCCTCCTGCAGCCTTGCCGAATGATGATGGCAACGCCGAGCTACCCGCGTCACTGACTGGTGGCCGTGGCTGCGTTTTATGTTGAGAACGGGTCTGAAGCATCACCTGCTCTCGCCAGGAGGGGTTTGCTCTGTCGCCACACACTTTAGGGGGTGGGGGGTGAGGCGGGGAGCAGCAACTCTGTGCCTCGAGCAAGGCAACGGAGCAAGAAAGAGATGAGAAGGAAGGAGATGGAAGGGACCTTAGACCCCACACAGTCACCCTCCCCACCCTTTCCAGTGGGGAAACTGAGGCCCAGAGAAGCGCAGTCACGGGCCTGAGGTCACAGAACGGATCAGGGCCAGGACGGGAAGCCTGGCTTCTCAAGGCTGACCCTTCCCGTTTCTCAGACAAGCTGACCGCAGGACCTGTGTGCTGAAAATCACGCCCACCGTGTCTCAGGACCCTGGTGTGGGCACATGGGCGCCTTCTCAGCCTTGACAAGCGTTCATTGCGTTCGAGCGAATCGGGAGAAGCTACGGCTACACAGTCCCGGCTTTGTCCCCTGGACCCCTGCCTCCCGGGCCCTCCCTCATCTCCCAGGACGCCAGGGACACGGCAGCCACTGTTCCAGGCCTTCCAGCCTTTGCGGAAACCCTTCACGTGTCACCGTCCCTGTCTTTCCCAAAGCCGCCCGTCCCGTGCCCGGCCCGTGGCCCTCAGTGGCAGGACCGCCTACAGGAGTGAGGACGCCACCCTGAATGCAGATGGGCCGTGTGACACTGGCAGATGGAGGCAGGTGCCATTTCGCACCTGTCGCTGTTGCCCCTGTGTCAAGCATGGCGTCTGGCACACGGGACACAGAACAGCCCCGGGTCAGGGGAGCTGGAGTCACTTTGTCCCTCTCTCTGGGCCTCGGTTGCTTTCTCGTTAAGGGGAAGAAATTTGGTGGGGTTCTTTCCAGCTTAAATAACCCGATTCTGTGTACACCGCCCGAACCTGAGCGTGAGCACAGGTGCGGTAAACAACGGTTGTGCTTCGGTGGCGCCAAGATGGGGCCCCCGCCTGGACAGACACCCTCGTCGCCAGCTGACACTTTCCCCTTCCCGTCAGGGGACGCGCCTTGCCGAAGCTCTGCGCGCTCTCCAAAGGCACATGTAAGCCGTCAGCAGTCTTTTTACACCCTGCCGAGGAAGAAACTTCTAGATCTTTTCCCAAGAGCAGACCGAGGGTGCTGCGGGCACGAGGCGGACGCCCTCAAAGGTGACCGAGTTTGGAGCGAAGATGACACACACCCGAAGCAGTGCACAGCGGCCGCCCCGCCCCCTCCCACCCCCCTGGCCTTTCTCCCACAGGTGCCGGGAAAGCAGTCCCCTGTGGGGCTGGAGGGGTCTTTGTCGCCTGTTTCCCAGGCCAGCGTCCCATGCTGAGCACCCCAAAGCTGCTGTGGGCCTGTTTGCCCACAACTAATTTACCTACCTGCCACTTAGGATGCGGTCATCATCCCACCTTCTCCCGCACGGCCTCCGTCTGCAGACCCCCCCACACACACACTTGGCTTGAGGACCCTCGGGCCTCAGGGGCACCCCATCAGCGTGGCCCAGGCACAGACGACAAGGCCTGGGCCGCCGGGGTGCCTGGAAGGCTCTACCTGGCGAGCAGAGGGCGGAAACCCAGGCTGGCCACACACAGCCCCTTAACTCCCCCTCCCCCGCACGCCCCCCGCAGCTCGGCCAACCTCCGGTGACGCCGGGGACTTCCTCCCTCATCCACATCTCGGAGGACGCCCCAGCGTTCGGTGGGTGAAGCCAAGGCTGGTGCAGGAGTGACCCCACGGACTCCCGATGCCCTGGCTGGGCAGGTGGCCGGTGGCCAGAGCCAACCGTGAGCGAGGTCGCTGGGTGGCTGGAAGTCTCGTCGCGCGGGGCCGTGGGGCAGGCCTTTTGGACCGCGGCCGTGTGCATCACGCACGACGCCGAGCACATGCGGTTTGCCCCACACGGCCCCTGCCCACCCTGGCACACCGACCGCCGTCTGCCAGCCATGTGCCAGCCGTTCAGCTTCCTGCCCCGTTAATCGCTGTCGCCTGCAGCCTCGAGGACGCAGGCCCGTCTGGCCGCCATGGCACAAAAGAGCGAAGGCCCAGCCCACGTGCCGCTTCCTCCATGAAGCCTTCCTGGCGCCCTGGACCGGAAGTAACTTCCGTCCCCCTGTTAAGAGCCCGTGTCGTTTGCATACGTGTCTTCCTCTCTCCCCGAGCTGCTTCTTCCTAAAAACTTGCCACGAATCCATCATCGGCTCCGCTGTTCGCATTTCTGTATTATTTACTTAATGTTTGCGCTTAAAAGGTGTTGCGTCGTTGACACGCTACCTTCTCCAGTCTGTTCTAAGCCGCAGGAATCGTGAACCCGTGCATTCGATGTGCTTGCGAGGCCCCTAGGGCACATTGAGCATAAATATTCTGAACGCATCTCTGAACCCATTCCAGGAGGCGGCTGTGACCTTGGGAAGCAGAGCCCGGGGCTGGGAAGGGGCTGGACGTGGGAAGGAGAGCGAGCCGGAGGAGAGGGTTTGGGGGAAGGGGTGCCCTGGCGGCGTGTGGGGGGAGGGGCGCGTATGGAGCAGCAGCCCCGTGGATGGGACCTCACCTGGACAGAGGCCACCACCCAGCTGGCATGGACCCTGGCTTTGAGCCAGGTCCCTGGCGGAAGGCTGACCTCCTGACCCTGAGCCCAGGGGGCTCCAGCCGGGCCCCAGAGCCCTGCCGGAGAGGCCCAAGTCGCTGGCTGCCCCCTTTCCCTGTCCTGAGCTCAGGCTCCCAGCCGGGTGGGCGTGCCCGGGCAGCGGCCCGCCCTGGCCAGGCCCCCCATTGCGATAAGTGGCCATTGTGCCCTCTCCCTGGTGAAGGGGGGCCCACAGCAGCCAGGCTGGGGTCCGCTCTCCACAGGCCCTGCGTGCTCGCCGGCCAGGGCCAGGGCCAGCAGGGTGAGTCTGAGCCCCACACGTTACCGGCCCCCCCAAGATCACCGCTGCGTCCAGGATGCCGGCCACACGCCACCCCGAGACAGTCCGTTAGGAGTCGCAGGAGGGAGACGGGGTCCCACTGTACCCCACGCCCATTTCCCCCGTGCCACGTGCAATTTTGGGGGTGGCACCTTTTTCAGCAATAGAGGACTTTGGGGAGCGGAGGCCGAGATGAATGACATCAAGCCGAGCCCTTCCCGCTCGGCAGAAAAATAAAAGGAGGAGGAAAATCAGGGGGCAGAGACCCCGACACGGCTGCAGAGCGGCTGGTTTGGCAAACGCCTTCACTTCCGAGCAGGACGAGCGAGCCGTAAGCCGTTAACACGAACCCCGCGGACGTCGCGGATCGCGATGACATAAGGCCTGCAAGAAAGCCAATGCATCGTGACCGTTCTCATCGTAGCGCACGGTAATTAGATAAAAATGACAAGTTGTTTAAGCACGAGTGCTAATCACCATTAATTTTACAACCGTGTCACGGGGCGGGGGGCAGCGGGGGCTGCTCGGGCAAATCCCCGAAGGCGACTGACGGCAGCGGTGGGTTTTCTCTGAGTGCTCGTGTTCGGGAGACGCAGGAACAGGGCCTGGACTTGCTCCGTGAGTGCGGTGGGTGCCCTTTGCGTCTGCCCTCAGAGTAGCACCTGCTAGTCCCTCGCTTGGTGCAAAGACCTCGCTCACTGCGTCTTTTTGAGATAGAGAAATTAGGGAGACACTCATCCATCCCTTTGGTTGCCAAATGAAGCGAAAGAAGTTTGCAAACTCATCGTCCCGGGCCCATAATTTGGGTTCTGGGGGAAGGAACAAAAAGACAGGCCTGTGACCCAGCCCAGGCCCCGCCGTAGGCTGCGGGCAGGCGGTGGGGCCTCGGGGCGGGGGCCGGGGGGCTCGGTGATGCATGGGACATCCCGGACACCGCGTGGAGGCCGCTGTGACGCCCTTTGAAGCGCCCGTCACTTTTGCTGCTGCTCTGAATTGTTACGTCACGTGAGCAAAAGGACTTGGAGTCTGTCCTGGAGTCTGGCCCGTGTGACAGAGGCAGGTCCTGCGAACGCACGACCGGCCCGGGCTTCCCTGGGGTGAGGCGAGGTGAGGGGAGAGGGAGAGGGGAGCCTGGGGGGCCTGGGCCTCTGCGGGAAGCGGGTGGGAGCGGGGAGAGGAGCAGACGCTGTGGAGCCCGCGACCGATAGCCCTTGTGCCAGGCCGGGGAGCGCGGAGCGGCCGCCACACGGCTTGTGCCGTTGTGTCCCCCAGCTGTGGAACCGTGGTGACCGCAGCGCGTGCCAGCTGCGCAGGGCGAGAGTCGAGAACACGCCCTCCCGTGCGGAGCCTGTGGGAGGCCGGCGGAGGTGACCCACGCGTGTGAGCTGCTGCTGCCGCCGCTGCTGTTATTACTATTATTGTTATCACTGTGGACCAGCCCTGCCTCCCCACCCTACGAGCGCCCTCGACCCGCTTGCCCACAGCTGCCCGATCGTCCGTCCATTCACCCTGGCACGGCTGAAGATGAGCTGGGCCAGTGCGAGTCTCTCTCGGGGTTTAAATGGGGACTTTGGGGGCGTGCCCAGGGACCGGGGCAGCAGGCGGGGAGAGCAGCCGAGAGGAGAGATTCTGAGATGTTGGGACACAGACGGCCTCACGTGCACAGCTGCCCCCACCCCAGCCTCCTGCACGCCCGCCCCCGCCCCAGCCTCCTGCACGCCCGTCCCCGCCCCAGCCTCGTGCACGCCCGTCCCCTCCCCAGCCTCGTGCACGCCTGTCCCTGCCCCAGCCTCGCCGGTGCCCAGCGCAGAGACAGCGCCCGCCCCGGGATTCCTGCGAGACCCCCTGTGACCCCAGCGGTGTCCCCACCGTGAAGCTCCGTAGCGGTGCTCCCTGGAGGGGACGTCTGTCCCCTGCAGTCCGAAGAAGCTAAGATGAAATAATGCAATGTCTCTGCTGACAGGGAGGCAGGTGGCTCCCGTGTTCTCTTCGTTTTTCTCTCTGTTCTGTATTTTTGACAACCAGCCCATACCATTAGCTTGCCGTATTCTGTAGTGAACACTCGTTTCGTGATGAAAAAAGGAAATGCTTTTTAAGCAGAAGAATCAGCCCAGTCGTGTGGCGAGCAGAAACGGGGACGCGTGTGTGGGGGCCACGGGCGGACGCTAAGCCGGGTCCACGCTCGGTGGTTTTCTCATCCCCCAGGCGTGCGCCCTGGTCCCCAGCGGGAGGAGGGGCCTGAGGCATCTCGAGGTCCAGCTGGGCTCTGAACACCGCGGCCGGCCTGCTTCTTACCACCTCGGCAGCGATGTGCTGCCCAGTCTGTAACCGCTGTGGCCGGGGCGGCCTGCGGCCTCCTCTGGGGTCACACCCGGGGTTCCGGGCACAGCGTCCCCTCCGGACGCCGTGCAAGGATTGGCAGGGCGTCGGGAAACCCCTCCTCCATCTTGCTCCCACCTCCCGTGCATGGCTCGTGCGGGACACCGGGCTGGCAGCTGGGACCACGGAGACGAGACGGAGCAGAGACGGGCGAGCCGGCCGTTTAACTCGCGGACAGAGCCGCGTGGGAGGGAGTCCGCGGGGGCCCTGTGACAGCACGTGGACGACGCGCCCCGCTCGGGCTAGGGAGGTCGAGAAGCTTCTCCGTGGGGCGTCGTGGAAAAGGAAATTGTCACGCGAGGTGGCCTGGGGAAGGCTCGTGTGCAGAGTGTCTTGTCCTCACTCGGAAACACCGGTGTCTCTGCAGCCCACGTGCGCGGGAGTGACCGTCGGGGCGAGTGGTCGGGAGGAGGGGGTCGGGGCAGGCACGGGGCAGTGCGAGCCCAGGGGATCTGATGGCCAGGGAGCCGGGGCGAGAAGCGAACCCTGGATCCGTGGGTGTGGGGCTCGGGGGGCAGCAGTGGGCGCCCGCTGATCCTGACGCCCAGGGCAGCCTTCACTGGCCCCGGCCCCTGCTGGCGGCTGCGCTGCTGGCCTCTGGGCCCTCGTCTGCCGGAAGCCACCCCGCCTCGGCTCTCTGGGAGTGACCCCGCTGTCGGACCGGCCTCCTGGCCTCGGACCCCGAGTCCTCTCTGATTCTCTTGCTCCCCACTTCCCCAGATGCAGACGTGAGGCATTATGTGACGCCGCCTCGCCCCGCACCCCGTTTACCCGCCTCGTCCCCATGGCGGCTGTCCTCCTCCGGGTATCTACCTGGGTGGCTTCCCGGTCTCCCCAATCCTCTGTGGCCCAAGACCTGCTCCCCTCCTACCCCTCCCGCGGTGGACGTGGGTCTGCAGCGATGAACTGAAGCGGGGCCCTCCCTGGACGCACCGTGGGCCGGGCCCGGCGCTGGCGTTTGCTCAGACCCCTGTCCGCGCCCGCCTCCCGCGTCCCTGCCCCGGGCTGGTTCTGCCCATGCACAGCCTCCCACAGCCTCACATAGCCACGCACAGCCACCCTCAGCCACCCTCTGCCACCCACCGCCACCCACCGCCACGCACAGCCAC